>JAPDSC010155099.1:0-29493 GCA_026290005.1 Latrodectus geometricus
TCAAAGTACATGATTCGACGAAAATACACTACTGGCCACTAAAATTGCTACACCAAGAAGGTGACATGCTACAGACGTGAAATTTATACGAAAGGAAGAAGATTCTGTGATATGCAAATGATTAGCTTTTCAGCGCATTCAGACAAAACAGGCGCCAGTAGCGACACCTACATTGTGTTTAAATGAGGAAATTGTTCAGCCGGTTCCTCATACACAAATTGCATTTGAACGTTGTTGACTGGTGAAAAGTTGTTGTGATGCCTCTTGTAAAAAGGAGAAATGCGTACCAGCACGTTTCTGACTTTGATAACGGTCGAATTGTAGCGTACCGGGATTGAAGTTTATCTTATCGTAGTATTGCTACTTGCGTCGATCGAGATCCAATGGCTGTTAGCAGAATATGGAATCGATGGGTTCAGGCCGGTAATACGTAACGCCATGCGGGACCTCAACGGCCACCTATCACTAGCAGCCGAGAAGACAGTCATATTATCCGCATGGCCGTAATGGATCGTGCAACCACGTCACGACCCGTGAGTCAAGAAACGGGCTCGTTTGGAAGACAACAAGTGTCTGCACGAACAGTTCGACGACGTTTGCAGCCAAATTTTTTGAAAATTTAATCACTTGTTATTTCTAGTGTAATATATTTGTCCAATAAATATCATTTTGTTATCTGCATTTCTTCCTGGTGTAGCAATTTTAATGGCCAGTAGTGTATATTAAAAAAATACCAATCTGACAGAAGGAATTTAAATATCAAAATAATTTTCCAAGCTATTTTTTCCCTTACAAAGAACTGTTCCCTATTATTTTAATTATAATATGAAAAGTAGAAATAAGCGAAAGACTCTAAGAATTTGATTATAATTAAATTCTTAGAATTTTTCGCTTATTTCTACTTTACATATTATAATTAAAATTTGTGGAGAACAGTTCTTTGTAAGGGAAAAAATAGCTTGGAAAATTATTTACAGTTTTATTGCCAAAACTAATAATAAATTCAGTGGCATATTGAAGACACATAAAGAAAATTCTAAGCTAAAGAATGCGAAAGCCTTGAAGATAAATATGTTCAAGTTAAATGCAAAATAGTAATTATGTCTGTGCGAATATAATAAAAGCATTTTTTCAGCTGAAGATGTCGAAATGAGAGATCTCCAGCATGAAAATCAAACATTCGGGACGGAGAAAATCCACTTTCAAGTAGAAGACGAACAAGAAGAGAACGGTATGTACAAAATCGATTAAACTAATTATCTTAAAATGAAAACTGAATTTTCTTTACATTTTACAAGAAACTGTTATAATTGTAGTAATTGTGAAACAGATAAGGCAAAAATAAAATCTCGTTTTCTTGGAAAAAAGCAAAGTAAGAAAACAGAAATATTAAATAGACAAAGCATAAATCGAAAACTTTCATGTTTACAAAAAAAGAGGAAATTTTAATGGATATCTTTCCTCTGTAATTCTCAAAGGTGCTTAGGTTTCTTTACAAAATTGAAAATATTTTTTCAATTTACATTTGTATCTTGTTTTAAATCAATTTTCTAATTGCATTAGGACAAAATTTTCCCGATAGACTCAAGAAAGAGAGAGACTTCTGATAATAACTTTTCTTTAATACAAGGACCTAAATTTGTTTCAGGTTTTTTCAAAGTATGATTACGCTTTTTGTTTATTTACTCATTCATAAAGGGTGATAAGCGAATAAACCCTGATTTCAAATTTAAATATCTCAACAATAAAGATATATAAATTATGCTGTAAATGGTACGTTTATTAGCAAAACTGTAAAAATGGTATACACAGGTTTCGAAAATTTAGTTACAAACACTGTTAACAGATGGCGCTGAAATTTTTTTTAGGGAGTTTAAAAAAAGTTAAAGTTATGCTGTTTTTGCAGGTCAAAACACAATTTTTTGAAAATGTCAACCATTCAAAGCAATGAGATGGCGCAAGCGAACAATGCAATTTAATATCACGTCTTGCAATATCCCAATGGAAATGGAATCACATGCAACACCAATCGCCGATTCAAGTTCATCCAGAGAAGAGAAACTGTTTCGATAGACAGCGTCTTTCAATACACCTCATAGAAAAAAAGCCACGAGGAGATAGATCGGAAGAATATGGAGGCCAATCTATTCCTTTGTCAGTGAATTACGGATAATCTACCGTAATTACTCTATTTCCAAAGCATTCTTAAAAAAACGAAAAACATTATCTGTTCGATGTGGTTGAGCCAGTTCATTCCTGGTCGATCCTCCAACGCTTGTTGCGTGCTGACAAATAGTTTCAAAATTGTAATGTAACGTTCAGAAATCATTTCTCGCACGAAGAAGGGCCCGATAATGCCTCTTGCGCATACTGCAGCCCATGCAGTAACTTTAGGCAAATTCAGTGATTTCTCTTCAAACAAATGCGGATTTTCGAAACCCCGAAATCTCCAGTTTTGTTTATTTACTGTACCATACAATTGGCTTCATCTGTGAATCAGATGCAGCCCACATTAAATCCTTCCTTGTCAATCATTGTGAAAATCTAACTCACAGAGTCAAACCTTTGTCACACAACATTCATGAGGTACAGCCTGATGACTTTATATTTTGCATGGAAACATCCGAAGGCTAACTCTCAATATTTTTTGCATGCTCGTATACTGCAAACTAGCCTCTGATGCAATTCTTAAGATGCTTTTCTTAGGATTTTGTTCAGAAATTCCACAAACTTTGGCGGCATTTTCAAGAATTACTACTGCTTGCGTAGGCCCAACATTTTCCTTTCGATCATCATCCACGTTGCCAATCCGTTCAAATTTTGTGAAGACTATGCTAATGATTTTCGCATCGGTTCCATCTGGAACATCGAATCGGTTTTGAAAACTGCGCCTTGTTGTCGTAGGATTGTGTTCTAATCTATGGTACTCGAATAATAATAATAATAAAAAAAAAAACACGTTGTTCAATACATTACATTATTTCAATTTTCACTGTCCAACAGTGGTGATTGCTTTAAATCTAGAAGCACATTTTATATGCTTCATAGGCTTATATGGTAACATTATATGTAATCACTATGAGGCTATAAGGCACGTTTTATAGGCATATGAGGTAACATAGAGATTACAGCTCTATCTGTAAATAGTTTTTGTAACTAAATTTTCTAAACCTCTGTACACCATTTTTACAGTTTTGCTAATAAATGTATCGTTTATCGCATAATTCTATTGATTTTTGTTGTTGAGATATTTAATTTTGAAATCAAGGCTTCTTCACTGATAACCCTGTATAAATCAATGCCTAATTTACGAAATATTTCTTTCTAAAGAAATTTCGATGAATTATCTTCAGTTAATTTCTTTAATTTTTATTCTGAAAGACAAAATTAAATTTTTGATTTAAAAATTATATATATATATATATTTATAATTTTTAAATCTAATAGAAGAGTGTCTCTATAAGAAGAAAATACAACGACATCAAAATTGAAATAAATGGAATCAAAGTAATACATTGAAAAATAAGCAAAACAATACAATCAGAAAATATATCAAATACAGAAGAATATATATCAAATATAGAAGAGTATGTTTGCTAAAAGTAATAAGAAAAATTTCTTTACAAGTTAAATTACGAAGTTAAAACAGTTTATGTAGATTAAATATTAAAGTATAATGTAATGTAGATTATGTTTAATGTAGATTAAATATTAAAGTATAATTAAAGTGCAAGAGAGTATATAGAGACATTCTTTGGAGGTTTAACACGAATATTTTTAGACCTTTGTCTTTCGTATTTGTCAGAAAAGGGTGTTTGTTTTGCATAGCTGACCATCTCCCTCCTGATGAAGACGTCGTCCCTATGCTCTTTCCTTAAAATTAAGATTATATTACATTGTTCTTGATTTTTTCCTGATTTTGTCTTATTGATATTAAATTGTATAGTTTCTTCTTTGTTTTATTTTTATCTATTAAATGTATCTTACTTAATTTATATCGGCATTTTAGACAATAGTTGCTTTTGCGCTGGTATGATTGCCTATAATACTCATTTATTGATTAATATTGTATTTGGTTTTTCTATACATTGTATTTATTCCTTTATATTATATATATATATATATATATATATATATATATATATATGCAAAGAGAATCAGTCCTAACCCATAATATTCCACAGGAATCATTTAATAACTGATACACACAGAAAGCTCTCAATGAATAACTACTCTTTAAATGCTGAAAATCCTTAAAGGAGTTTTCTATTAAGGAGAAATTCAGAAAAGATACAGTCAGCTGAATTACAGATGATTCTAAAGCATTCATATAAAAAACTCATAAATACGATTTTAGAAAACAAGAAGATACTAAAATTAATGAAAATTGAAACACATCTGATAATTTTAGAATATCGATACAGTTTTAAAGATATTTTTGGTATTGAAAAATTTTTGATACGGATTATATTATCTTTAAATATATTATTCATAAATTAACAGATACAATGTTATTCAAAACTTCGGTCTTCTTTGAAAAGATTTGAGCTTATAATTTCATTACTTAAAAAGTAATTTGGGTTCTCCTACCAATTTTAATTTCAAAATCATATTTCCTGTATGTAACTGCTTAACACTTACAATTGTCTGCCAACTGTATGTTAATTTAATTTACAATATTAAAATCTACAAATTAAGTTCTTTTTCAAAAATTTCTGAAGTGGAAGGATGTGGAAAGCTTTCTAATAACACATTATTTATTCCGTGATAATCATGTGATTATTAGAAAGCGTAAATGAAATTATTTAAAGTAAACGAGTACTGGTCAATGTATAAAACATCGTATAAGTAAAATTCCTCCCATTTTTATGTAAATATCCAGTTGTTCATCACTTCCTTATTTTGCAAAAATTAATACTCTTTTGTTTTAAATGGGAAGACATTGTTGAAAAAGCTCAATTAAAACGGGTGCTCTCTTAGAATTAAGCACAATTGTTTTTATTCACTGGACACTTAAAAATATGGATTTGTATTAATGATGAGAGTAAAAATATGATTTGTATTAATGACGGGAACACCGAGTAAGGACATCCCTTCCATACACTCTTGGCATTTATTTGAGCATGCAGAATACCTTGAAAAAGTCTCCAAAAAGCCAGTTATTGTAACTGATGAATAAATAAACTGTGAAACTTATGTTGATACATCAAGAATCGATATCATAAAGAATTATTATCTTTGGAAATCTGTCTTTACAAGAAAATAGCATTAGACAATTTTCCCCATTATATAAAATTCTTATTAGAAGCGAAATATTTTAAGATGTTGTAAGTTAAATCAGACAGTTCAAATTTAATTACATTTTTGGCAAGGTTTTGGTAAGAAAATTTGTGCATATTGAAATCAATGTGTAAACGAATAGTAGTTTGCGCTATCATTTCCAAATAAATTAATTATAATGACCATTAAACATGTTTATCCAAACGAATGAAGATTATGTTTGGTTAATTTATTATATCTCCACATTTTATACTATAGCAAACATTGATTTATATATATACTTTATATCGTGTCTTATTTAAAACAATTGCAATTATAAAATGTCGTAAAAAATTAAAAAAAGAGATTTAAAATTGGTCTTTATTTGAATGTTATCTTTGTGTAGCTTCTTGTGAGAATCCCCCAGCCGTTGAGAATGCTAGAGTCCAGGGCAACCAGAAGCCGCCCTTTGCCATAGGAACTTCGCTGTCTTACACGTGTGAGTTTGGATATACGGAAGATGGCGCTAGTCATACTACGCATTGTATTGAGCCGGGAAGGTGGACCGAGATAAATATAGTTTGCATTCGTAAACACTATTTTACGTCCTTTCTCATTCAATTAAAACAATTTATCATTTAAGCATTCGATGATGTATTATTGTTTTCAGCCCAGTCCTGCGGTGAGCCGGGATTCTTGGCGAACGGCCGTCGCTTGGGTTCTTTATTCACTTTTCCAAATAGCATCTCGTTCGAGTGCGACGATGGGTACGAGCTGCACGGCAACAAATTCCGCTACTGCCAGGTGAACGGCAGGTGGAGTGGATCACTTCCTTCTTGTCGAAGTAAGACTGTTGCTGTCATTCATAGATCTCATATTTCTAATAGAAAGTTTCTTACTTTTGATTTTCATCTGCCTTCATATAAGCATCGTTTTTAATTTTATTGTGATTATTTAAATAATTTTAGCGTAATTCAACTATTGTTGGATAAATTTCTTTCTTCATATGCAAGATCCCCCTTGTTTAACTAAATAAAAAAAATCTAAATATTTATATTCAAACTTGAAAATTTTTAAAGAAAGCATAACTTCTTAATGAATTGCTTGAAGACATCTCAGCCCAAGTAATATAATTCTTAGAATCATAAGAAGACATCTCATGCCCAATACGATGAAAGTTTTCCTGAGGAATTATCTTACTTAAATTTTACATTGTCAAAAAAAGCACGTTAAGAACACATTAACATCGGGCGTGTTTTCAAATGTTGAAACGATGAAATTAAATAACTAATAAACTATTTTATAGTTTTTACTAATTTAATTAATTTTCTTAGCCCTGCTAATGGTTAGTATTGCATAAATTTTATTCCCTAATTTAAGTTTGGGAGAAAAGAAGTTTGATTATAATATAAATGATCTCAAAATTATAAGTTTCTCTTGAAACTCGATGGAATTTTAAAAAAAGTTAGTTTTTAAAACAATGGTTTCGAAATACAAATACTCACTGTTACAAACACACGCACTTCTTAATGTGTATTTTCATCTATTCTGTTCAATCTTCTTCTTTTAAAATTGCGATATTTTCTTTTCTTTAAATGGAAAATCCCCTCTCAAAATAATTATGAAATTTAAATTTAGACTCTAGCAAAGCAAGGAATGAAACAATTAATTTACATCATCTCCCAGGCATTTTATATTTTGTGAAAAAACACATGTATTTTGAAAAGAGCTTTAAATATACAGTATTGGGGTTTTTTTATTTGTTAAGAATTATTAAATTTATTTTTTTTAACTTAAAGGTATATATGTACAGGGTGTCTATAAAAGAACTCTGAGGTTTTGAGGCAAAATATTTTAATGAAATAAAAAACATTCATACATGTTTTATACATGACTGAAAAGCTTACATTTTTAAGTTTTTTTTAACATTTAGTAAAGTTCTATATGAGCCCCGTTAGTGGCACGGCAGACGTCTAAATGGTATTCTACCTATTCCATGGCCTCCAAGGAGCCCTGGTCTGATTCAGTTGGACTTTTTCTTCTGGGGGAATATCAAGAATCTTGTGTATGCAGAAAAAATTCGTGACGTTAAACATCTCAGGGAATGAATAAACAATTGTGTGGCAACCCCCCCCCAGACATGCTCGCCAGGACATGGGAAGAGGTAAAATACAGTTTAGACGTCTGCCGTGCCACTAATGGCGCTCATCTAGAACTTTACTAAGTGTTAAAAAAACTTGAAAATGTAAGCTTTTCAGTCATGTATAAAACATGTATGAATGTTTTTTATTTCATTAAAATATTTTGCCTCAAAACCCCGGGGTTCTTTTATAGACACCCTGTATATATAAGATACATTTCTTATATGTGTTTACCTCTTATTAAATTGTAAAAATACAATTTTAGATTATAGGCTAGTAAACTGAATACCTTTGTTTTGTTGTGTTTGGCTCATCCTGTTAAAACTCTAATCAGTTAATAGTAGAAAAGATTCCTCGAATGTACTTATTTGATAATCACTGAGAAGATCATTTAAGAGCTCTCCATTGTGATCAGGATTCAAGCAATTTGAAACGGTCCTTTTTCTACTTAAATATTTTTAATAAAAAACAAAGATGTTCTGAAAATTTTCCGATGTATCAGATAGAACTAGGATTAGTATCAATACAATTATATAAACTAAGTTTGAAGTTTCAAGTATACTGTTTTATTTTGATAAGGTGTGATCCATTTTGAAACCAAAACTTTAAATATTAAGTAAAATGTTTCACATTCCATTTATTTATTTTTTTAAAGAAATCTTTTGCAATCCACCGGATGACGTAGAAAATGGCCATGTAATCTATTCCTCTCTGGAGTACCAGTCCCAACTGCGCTACGAGTGCAACAGTGGCTACCTTCTCAAGAAACACCAGACCAGAATTTGCTCGGAGAATGGAACTTGGAGTGGAACGCAGCCATTGTGTTTGGGTAAGATTTTAGTTCATTCGTTTTGATTATGTTTGTTTTTCCAAAATTAACAAGCAGGAAGTGGGGTCGGAAAGATGAAATAATGAGTATTCACTGATGATTAAAACTTTTCGTTTGTTACAGAAAAGGAATTCAACTTATATCTCGTCGAGCCTTGTAATTACAGCATTCATTTCACAGATAATTCGTTTTGTTGGTTTGCTAAGAATTTTCCATATTGTGTGAGAGCAATTCTTTCTTATTCTATTTATAAAGCAGCTGATACGTAAAAGAGGTATCACTTACAAAGAGTATTTTTCACCTTCAACTATGAAAGAAACAAAGCTATCATGATTTAAAATTAGTTCACGCTGAAAGGTAAATATCATGTTTCTGTAGACACATTTGTTTTTGTGAATACTTGGGAGTTTTTCAGGTTTTCTGCTTTGCGATACATGAATACAAATCTTTTCAAAAGACACTGTGAAATGGATAATAATAGTTGATTGTGATGTGCAATGACAAAGAATCCATTTTTGTGTAGCTTTTATATATTCTGTCTTGCATAAAAATTAAGAAATCTTTTTTTAAATTTGAACTGTCTACATCTTTTCATTCAATAATTTTGTATCTTTATAATTTACATGTTTTTAATGTAATGATGGTCATAATGAAAAATTAAACAAAAAAATTATTTCATATTTTACGTCATTTCTTGATTTAATTTAAATGGATCAAAATAATATTTGATTCATTTAAATTAATTATCCTTTTAATTTATAACAATAATTCTCTTCTTACAATATTAATGCTATATTGCATCATTTTATTTAATGCTTGATACGTCTTTTCAAATCTGTTTGGCAACAGGACACTGAATATTAAACAATTGATCTGAGCATTTGCCGTCTTATTTATTAAAGTATGCGTACTCATAGTTTTCTATCGCCTATTTGGCATAAATATGGTTAGCGGCTTCGTTTTAACAAGGCGTCTCACTTTGGTACATAAAAGTGTTTTTCTATGTGATAGAATTAACTTTCAGCAAATATTTTTTCGAAATTATTATGTCATTTCTAAGAACGCATGCACTTGGCGGGTTCAATTTTAGATTATAGGTTCATTAGTTTTGTTTTGTTTGGCACATCCTTTTGAAGGCCGCGTTGAACAGCATTGTTAGGGCGTCGTTCTCATTACCGGAAGTTGATGAGTTCGAATCCCGGCTTATCCGAAGATCCTTCGTGTTCACAAGTGGTGACTTAGGTACATAAAACATGTCATCGTCGCAGTGTCCACCACGTTCCCATTCCAAATTAATACCTCTGGGAATGTTAGGAGCCATGCCTAATGTATTTTCTGGCTTCCTACCTCTAAACTGGAAGGCCCAGATGGTGCTGCCATCTATGAGCCAAAGTCGTACTTCCACCCTCGTCATATGTCCTATGTAACAACACACCCTGTTGAAATGCGGTTAATGGCTGAGAAAAGATTTTTCTAATGTACTTATTTGATAATCACTGAGGAGATCATTGAAAGCCATGACTGAAGTGTCCCCTGTTTAGTTTGCAACAAAGACTATCGTGCAACAAAGACTATAGTTTGCAACTAAGACTTTTCCATTAATGAATTAAATGTAGGAGTTTAGTTTTTGATATAGTGTTTTTAGGTTTCGAGAAAAGAAGACACTCTATACTTGCACCATTTTCTTTTTCAGAATTATTTTGTCAATCGCTT
The DNA here is from genome assembly GCA_026290005.1 of Latrodectus geometricus. Taxonomy (NCBI): domain Eukaryota; kingdom Metazoa; phylum Arthropoda; class Arachnida; order Araneae; family Theridiidae; genus Latrodectus; species Latrodectus geometricus. The sequence goes on from JAPDSC010155099.1 coordinate 9,943, forward strand.
TTCAGAATGAAACTGTTGATGAAATACTATATTACAACTTTAAGTATGGATACGATATCATAAATCTTAATTTAATTTTTCTACAATTTAGGAATCTTGTCAGCACATGAATTCTGTTTTCCTTTCATTATCGCTATTAATAAATTCACTTTCTTTTTTATTATTGGTTGAAATTTATTTCTATAACCCGTTTTAAATTTTTTTTTATGCGTGAAGTTTTAAAAAACGTTAAAGGGGCTGCATATTTGGTTTTGAAGTATTTTGCCATTTCTATATTTTTTTACTCTTATAATTGATTTATTTGATATTTCCTCTGTGTAATATTACTATAACTCTGAAAGCTAATTATAAAATAGGAACTTACACTGATTAATTATCTGTAAAAAGATAGACTAAGATAAATACATTATAAAAATCACTGTAACTATAACTATAAAGCTTCTATCAAAATTTTCTCAAATAATAGCAATCATTTATTATTTTTGAGCTTTTATTATTCTTTAAGGCCATTTTAAAGATTATTAGAAACTTTGTCAAACATATGTTGTTGGTTATTTCATCATATTTGTCAATATTTTTTATATAATCATTTCTAATAATAAAATTTATATAAATCACATATATTTTTTCTTTTTATATAACAATATCAACTATTATGATATTGGGGTCAACCCTAGCTATGTTTAACAGTAAGCGTTTCCTTAATTACTAAATTACGAAAGTTCAATAAATCGTTCTAACTTGATATTTTGTGGTTTATGAAATTTCTTAAATAAATTTTATAAACCGCTTATGAAGTTTATATTATGGAACTTCGTTTTCTACTTTTTTCTGAATGAGTGCTTTTCACTGTAGGATTAAAAAAGTGAAATTACATTATTATTAATGCAAAATTGCAAATTTTAATTTGAAAAGTCAAGTACGATACTGGTTTTCTCAATTACAGAAGCTATGTAAAAATTATTTCGAATCGTTTTTTGTTATTCTATACAAACTCCCGAAATTGACAATAAAATATTTAATTTTTAAATACTCACTAAGAGCTGTCTACTAAAGTGTTATTCACCATCTTCGAATTTATTGAAATCTCAAGAGTTTCGGTTAAAACTATCAATTTTCAATGTAATATATTTAATTAATTCTTAACAATTTCACTGTTTTTGCTCTTCCTTTTTTGAACAGGTGATTTTTCTTATTAGTTTTGCAAAGTTTCTTAATTATTTTTCAGTCAATTAATAAGAAACAGAGCTTTTTTGAAGAATTTACAGAACAAAATTGAGGATTATTTGAGCAGATAGCAACTTTTTTAAATATACATAAATTGCTGCTAAAAATTACTGTTTAGTAATGAAATGTAAAACCAATATTCTTAAGATTCATACAAGCATAATTAACAATGCAACACTTCTTCTATATTTTTATGCTTGCGAAAGAAATCTTTATTGTTTAAATTGGCTCCAAAACACGTGTAAAAATGATCAGATCGAGAAATGTGTGATTTACGCAAGAGCTCAAAGAACCATGGCTGAAAGTGGATTGCAAACCAACTATTAAAACTGGAAATAATGAATTCCTGCAAGCTCAATTTTATGAGAACTTGGAATAAATTTGGCTCTTTCAATTTAGCTTCTTTATTGCTTTAAGTTCTACTGCTTGTTTTAGACAACTGAGCCATCCTTTTAATTATGAGCCACAGTCGCGCAGATATGACCTTTAATGGAGGAACATCTCTGCAGGAGAGTCATTGAAGATACGAGACTTTTTTTCTAGACATTTCGATTCTGTTTGAACATGAAGTAATTTCACTTGAATTTTAAATCACAGAAGGATTTTTCGTAGTTATTCAAAGTAGCCAAATGAATGGAATGTATTACCACAAGTGAAAAGCACCCTTCAAGTTGTCATTTAAAAACTATTCAAATCATAAAATACCCACTATAAATATTAAAACTATTCCATTCATTTAATCCTATGTCTGCCATAAATTAATTCTTTCCAAACGATTACCAATGGCAACGATATTTGCTGAACACATTGTTTCTGTTCTAAAGTTTTAGGAAGAAGAACAATATTCTTCACGTTGCACTTAAAGAAAATCATAGAGAGTTAGATTGGATTTACTGCTTAAAATTGCATGTAATAGTTTTTGAAGATAAAAGGACTTGTAAATGGGGATTTTTCTGAACCTTCTTTCTGCCTTAATGAATTTTACTGAAATCTGAACCGCAAACGGTTTTTGCCTGTCAGCCGCAGTTTTCTTGTTCGTACCAGCGACGCATTGCTGTCATCTACTGATTCACCGAATAACTTAATTGAATTTCTCTTCAAACATAATATTTTTTAATTAATATTTTGAATTTGTGTATTACATTTATATTCACTGAGTGAGTTTCTTTAAATAATTTTCCATTTTATAAAAATTGTCGAATTGCTTTAAATATATGCATTATTTACATACAGATGATCATCAAAATAATAGAAACGCCTTACAGTTATAAGAAATATTTTATTAGTATTATGGCCTTTGACGTGCAATACAGCTTCCATTTACTTAGGAATCAATTCATATAAGCGCTGAATAGTGTTCAGAAGAATATTCTTCATTAAGATATTGCGAAAGTTCTTGGAGAGATGCTGGTAAAGGATTCTGTGTGTACTGAATGTTCTAAAATAAACAATCATGGTTTAATTATATTGATATCGGATGACATGGAAGTTTAGATTCATCCTCGTGTTTACCAAACCATAATTGGGCAAGTATCGCTGCATGGATAGGTGGTACCATCATCCTAGAAAATCCCATCTCTTGCAGTAAACAAAGTTCGCATCATAGGATAGTCAGCTAAAACTTTTCTCCAGTGATCCTTCCTTTCAGAGTTGCGATTAGTCAAGCAAAAAATTGAAAGATGCTGACAAATCTCTCTCCATGCTTGACAGTTGACAACCGCAATCATATACTTGGTGTCCTCCAAATGTTCACCCATTCATTGTACAGAAGAATGTGAAAGCCATGTTACTTTCGTTCACTTATCAATAGACCAGGTTCTATGAGTGTGACACCAATTTAAACAACTTTTGGCATCTGCGACAAGTGGCTTAGAATTTGCTGCTTTGCCATAAATTTTATGTTTCCTGATGTCATCATTTACACTGGAGAATCCAATTGTTGATTGAGTTGTCTCTTTTTTCTGCAGTTCTTCTGTTTTTAGACATTACAATCCGCTTCAATGCCTTTCGCTTCCTTTCAATAATCATATCTTGCCACTCCATGAAAACTCCTAAGAATTGAGCTGCTTTGTTGTTTCAGCTAAACAAGCTCTATAATTTTTCTTCTTTTAAAAATCTAAAAGGTGCAAAGTTTTTGAAAAGATTCATACAACTTTAACAAAGCTATCTTATACTATCAGAATATATACATTTTCATTTAAAATGATTTGCAGCTATTACTATATTTTCATGCTTACGAAACATATTCAAAAATAACACTTTTATACAGTATTTCCATTATTTTATAAACCAACTACATTTTGTTTTATACCTACCGAAAGGTTGCTTTCAGTAGGAAGTGTATACCTAGCTTTTGAAAACAAAATATTACAGTTTGTAAAATTAATGATTTTTACAGTTTACTTAAATTTGTAAAAACGCTGTTTTACGCAGGAAACGAAATCACGGACAGAAAGTTGAATTTCGGACAGATATGTGGTGGCCATGCAGAATAAAGACTTGATCGAATATTAATAAATTCATTTCATCATTTAGGACATTGTAAAATATGACATCTCTCAGTAGAATTTCTACTTGAAACTAAAAATTGCAAAATATTTTCCTAAATACTTTATCAAAAATATTTTTAAAACAAATATATAATGAATGCTTATAGATTCCATTTAAACCCTACTGATTATAGAAAATCTTTTATAAAATATTGAATTTAATTTATTTTTCATTTGATTGAAGAGATTTTAATCGAGTGTATATAAGCTATAAATAATCATATTATTTTTTATCTTACTTAATCTTGGTGATGTGGTGTAAAGCTCTTTCCTCTTCTGCGCAGCTTTGAATTTTGCTTCGTTTGCGCATGCGCGAGATTCAAGTAAAAATACTTTTGTTTTTTTAGAAGTGTTTTGTTGAACTACTTCGAATTAGAACCACCTCTGCATCTTTCTTCTTTGTAATTTTATAATTCCTCCAATGTATAATCTTATTATATTTAACCATAAATATTTTCCTGATTAATTTGAGCTCGTATTAATTCAAAAAATAACATTGAGCCATAAAATTTTTGAATTAGATATTTTGACTCAGCGTTCACTTGGAATGTATTTTACTAGTATTCTTTTTTATGAAGGGATACAGGATTTTTAATTATCTTTTTATGATGAAGCCGATATATGGCTAAATACTTTCAAACATATTTCTTGAATTAGAACTTTTATGATCATAAATTACTCTTACTTCAAAATTTGGAAAAAATTAATTTGGTAGTTTAATAAAAGTGCAAAAATTATCTATGCACATTACCACAATTTGAAAGAAAACTTACTCATGAATACTTTAAATCATTGAAACTGAAGTCAGAGGAATAAAACATGAGATTCTTGTGTTGAATAACGATGGAATTTAAAATACGTTGTTGGGCAAAATGAAGTGCCGTTTCATGTGCGGTTGGGTGCATTATGTTACAATAAACCACCTGGCATTAATTTTTAGCCAAGCAAATTGTTTCTTTTTTCGCAATCTTAAATTTAAAAAGACAAGTAAGATTTAAAAGCTTGACACGGATAAATCTGTTAATAAAATACGGGAATTTTTAATTGCAAATATGAGTTCTGAAACAAAATCGTCTGCGTTATTGAACGCATCAAAATTAATAACGTTGCCAAATGAATTATAGAACAATTGATTCCTCCAAAACTCTTAATGTTATTTTGAACGTCTTTCTTCAATTAAAAGTGTTCAGATGTTAAGTTTAACCTTTTTTTTTACTAAAGTTGGTATTACTTAAATTCTACCGGAAGTAATAATGGCACGACAAACTTTTTTAGCTGGTAGAAAGCTATTCTTTCCAAAACTTACACCTCTAAAAGACAATATCAAAAATGCTTGGGATATTTTTAAGAAAAAATTAAGTGCTCTTAAAATTTAAGAATTATGTGTGGAACTCCTTCAAAATAAAAGTAGAAAAGACTCAAGAATATTTTTTGTTGTTATTTAAAATCTTTGGAATATTTAATTAAAAATTATTTACTAAAAGTAGTCTTAAGATATTATTTTTAAGAACATTCAAAAGAAATTTTCGTTATGAATAAAATGGATTTGGTAGCCATTGGTCAAGTGCAAAGTATTCATTTTACTATATTTAATCTGCATTTTGTTTTATAGAGGCAATATAATTGCTATTTGCTAGTTGACTTGTTGAAACACTTTCGAAATAAACTTTTAAATTACGTTGGCTGTTCTAGTTATTAAAAGTAACAAGCATAAATGGAATGTTTTACACAAATTGATGTATTCAATTAAATAAAGAAATTTCAATTGATTTAAGTTTAATTTTATTTCGATTTGCATCTTCAACAGATTTATAAAACAAACATGAAAATGGATCTTCTATCTGACCCAAATTTAGAACTCTGATAGAATGCACAACTTCCATTCATTTTTGAGGGATGTTCTCATTACACATTGAATCTTGTTATTCTTGTTCAAGCGGTTCAAGGGATTTGAGGTTGTCTAGCTGAGTGGTTAGCGTTCCTGATTCTTAGTCTGTTGGTCCCGGGTTCGAAGCCCGGTTCAGGCATGGACATTTTCTTTCTCTGTATTTCTTTCTCCTGAGATGATGTATGAATGTAAACGAGTTTGTGGTGGTGTGACCTAGGTAATGCTACTCGTCTCCGTGACTTGGTTCACAGGTGGGAACCGGGTGACGCTGAATGAGTAGCAATTTCTGGCCTTGTTATGGCGAAGGGTCAATCACCCATTGGAAAAAAAAGGATTTGAGGTTCATAGACTTGGACATTTTTTCTAAAAACATCAACTTTCACGTGATTGCATTCAAATGAATGTTTGGATATTCATTTAGAACGAAATTAATTTCATTTTGCAGAGGCTGAGTGTGATGTGCCTGTGGCTCCGGAATACGGCTCCGTGGAGATAGTGGGTGGCACCCCTCGAATCGGCAGCATCGCTTTCTACTCGTGTGAGGGTGGCAGACGCCTTGTCGGTTCTGCGACTTCCAAGTGCCTGGAGATCGGAGAGTGGACCTTCCCTGCGCCCAAGTGTGTAGGTAAGTCTACCATATATTTTCATTTAATATACACTTCATTTACCTATTTTATATGTGGAGTAACTATCAATTTAAAAAATATGGCAAAGTTAAAATGTTATAAGGATTGTTTCTATAGTAATTACGATTGCCAATATCACCCCATTCTAATAGCTGATCACTTTCTCAGTTGTCTGATATCAGATTAGAAGTTAGGGTCGAAAAAATATCAAATAATGATGGTGAAAAAATATTTAATACAAGAAATTTTGTTTTACTTTATTATTTTTGAAAATATTTTATTAATTTTAATGTTGATTATTAATTATTATGTAAACTTTAATATATTATTATTGAATATTATATTTTATTGATTTTAATATTTAATTACACTCTTTTAACGCATTATTAATTTCATTTAATGTAAAAGTGAATTGTAAGCTCTATTCTTGGGATAATCTTCGATTTCTTGTCAGGAAATGACTAGAAACCAATAGATGTGCTACTGTTCAAAAATATATAAAGTTAAATCTGTTAATTCTAAAACTTTGCGAAATAATTTTTATTACTTTCATCGAATCTTCATTAAGCAGGAATCCATCATTCTTCTTTCAGCAGTTAAAATGAGATTAATTATGTATGAAAAAAAAATTAGTGACAATCAAAGACAATACAGTTGACAACAGGTATTGTTTCTCACCGCCGTATCACGTAATAGAGAATCGGTTCTGTTAAATCTCCTACGACAAACTAAAATGCCTCAATTAATTGTTTACGTGATATGTTTCTGAAGAAAACATACAGGAATGTTGCAAAAGGTTAGAAGAGACAGCAATTAAAGAGAAAATATTTGAATTTATTAATATATGTTTTTTTAAGGAAAATGACTTTACTTCGACTCACTGTGCAGTGGTTGTAGTAGTAACATAGGACAAGAGGGTTAATAATGAAAATTACTGCCAATATAATATTCAACTATTACATTACAAGCCCTTGACGCAAAAAACATCGATGAAGAATTTTTAAATGATACTGTCATTGTTATTAATTGCATTAAAAGCCTAAACCGTTGACTCTCTGTATTGAGAAGGTGTATGAGATTTAATATATCGAAGTCACACGGTAATATTTTGTATATTCATTCATTAATGAAGACTGGCTCGGAAGTTACGTGGTTGATATTTTCGTAAACATGAACGATCTGAATATGAGTCTACAGGAAGCACTTTAACCTTAATCAGTAAAGTTGAAGCCTTTAAAAATAAGCAGATACTTTTTCAAAGGAACAACTTGTTCCTGTACTTTTCAAAATTTACAAAAAAATATTATAGATCGTTACTTGAAATTATTATCCTCTTGATATTTAAAAATATCCTTTCTTGTCATTTGATGAAAACTTTACGAAAAATTTCCAGGAAATGAAATAGGTTGGATAGGTAATCCATTTTTGTTTCATATTATTAATTCCTATAAATGAAAAAGAATAATTCACTAAGCATTCATACTCTGACTCGCCAAAAGTTTTGGTTATTGAATTCATTGACCTACTCACGTGAACCCAAAATTAATTGCCTATAAAACAAAATACTGATCTGACTGAGAGCTTAGGGTTTCTCATGATTTCTGAAAAGTATTTATCTTGTAAAAATGTGTGCAAAAAGTATGCTTCAGGAAAATAGGTACGATAAATTTATTTCCTTCAATAATTTTTTTGAATGGCGTTTTACAAAAAGGAATTTAAATCCTTTCAAAATCTCATTGAATGAGGGTTTTCTGTGAAGCAGCGACATCATTATTCAACCAAAATAAAGATTAAGGCAAAAGTTTTCTATTTTAGATAATTGGAATGTTTGGAAATACAGCTTTCTTTTATTTTGTGACTAAAATTTTCAGATAAACGTTGTTGAATAATTTGTGAGCAATGTAAAATAATATTGTAGAACTTGAATACTTAGTTTTAAAGTTTTTTTTTTATACTCAGTTTATGTATTCAAACTGATATCATGAAATATCGGATAAATAATTTTTAAGTCAAGATATATTGTCGCTGCTGTGAAACGCCTCAAAAGCATTTTAATAGAACAAAGAGAGTCCATTGAATTATTTCCAAGCAAACTTCAGATTTACACATTAAAAGTTTCTCCAATATCAAGGACCCCTTCCACTGCCTTAAAATGAAGCCAATTTAAATTTTAAGATGAAAACAAAAATGCATATTTTGTTTTCGTTATTAAATTAATCACCTATGCTTGTGTCAAAAATCTTCTCGCAGACATTGATGATTAGAATTTTATTAGTGAATTTCCAATATGAAGCGAAGAAATAAACTATTATTATGACTACATTTATAGATATAAGTAACTCATAGAAGCGCAATGCAATTATTACAAATGGATTTATTCTATTACAGAGCCTTGTAAGATTCCAACTGTACCTCACGGGTTCATTGGAAAGTACTTACGTCAGAGAGGGAGCAGTCATAAAACATTAACTAAAGTAAGACACTTTTTTCTTAATCTTAAAGATTTTTTCCTCCAGAAACAGTAAGTTTAATATTTATATAGTTTAAAAATATTTTTTATTTATTTCACGAAACAAATTTTTCGTAGAAATTTGTGCATAAATGTTAGAGCTCAAAAATATAGGACATTCATCAGCTGTTCTGGAAAAATAATTAGCAGCTTTTTTTCCCCATCCAGATGCCCATTTTGAAATTGAGATTCCGTATTACATGAGTTATTTGAAATAATAACATCAAACAGTGAAAAGATTAAATGTGAAAAATCAAAATTCTGGTTATCTATTCAGATAAAAGAAGTACTTACAGTATATGCATACATGTGGGCGAAGTTATTCAATTCCCATTGTCAAATGAAAAACTTCAAATTCTCTGAGTCTCTAGTAACATGTTTTAACACATTGACTGCCAGTCTCTAGAGATGGGGTTGATAGTTAATGCCTTGACATCGAAGTAGATTGTACCCAGAAGCCAACATACTAATAATTGGAAATATGATTTAAAATTCTTAATGAAATATTATTATTTTATATCTGTAAATTAAATATTTACAGATAGTTTTTAATCATATCTCCATGCCAATACCAGCAGAAATACCCTACAAGCATTGCCAGATAAACTAGAGAATGAACAATCAAAAGTGGATTCCGCGCCAGCGCGTGACTGGCTACTAAGACATTACCACACATCACGCGCTGGCTCGTGATTGGCTCTTCAGCAATATCGTCACTCTACGCGCTAGCGCGTGATAAGCAGTCAATGTGTTAAGCAATCCATTTCTTTTGATGTGACACTACATGTTTTGTGTTGAATGATATTTTGTATCCCAGGAAAAAACAATCTAATAAAAATAAGTTTGGAGAATGTGGAAATCAAATATATGTTTGTTGGAACCCATGACATCTGTCCCGATATGTATTGCTTCCAAGAAGATCTAATCTTATGCAAAATTTATTATGAAACTTTACTAAGCAGTAATAAAATGTTTCCGCGTGCGGAAGAATAGTCTGCACTATTTTATTTAAGAAAACATGGTCCTCTTCACCAGTCAATCATTTTTGCAAGTGGTAATCAGCTGCATGAACTCCCGTTGTGACGTTAACTACAGAATCTGTGATGGAGTCTAAAAAAATGAAGCCTGTGTTTCTCTAGAAATATTCAGTCCGAGATGTTATGTTTTGGAGTCACTGCTGAATAAGTCTGAGAACAGCGAATTTTTATCATAATTTTTAGACTATAATTAACAATAATATGTATTCTTATAAACTATATGTTTGTAATCAAATGATTGTACAGCACATAGCGCAACAAAATTATTATTCTGGAAATGAGAGAATCTTTTTAAAATATTTTTAAAATAATTCCTCCACCACTTCCCCTCTATCATTTGCAATGCCGTACGAATTGATCTTGTGATATACTTTCGTGAAGTGATTCATGGAATGTATTTACTGATAAATATTTATTATGTAAATATTCACTTAAATACTCATAAAATTATCTGCCCCTGTAAGTTTAAGCTACTTGAACAATACTGTGGGAATGATATCTTGTCAGTAATATGAAATCAATATATGCTACATTTAATGAACAATTTTAGTCTTACTTGCCTTTCTGTTATCAGCCTAAACTGTTTACGTTGGTTTTCCAAATTTTAAACACCAATTACACATTTAGTAAATGATAATTCCACAAAAGGATTACTTCTATAGTCTTCATGAATAACGTCAAAAGTGACGGGGAGTGATTTCTTGTATTTTTAATTTCTTGGCATTCAGAGTTAAATGCACATAGAAAAATTCCAAAAAAAGAGAGAAAAATTGGCAGCTTGAATAAAAATTTTTCACTCCCACATATTGACGACATTACTGTGACATCATATCCACAACTGTTTCCAAACAAATACAATGTAAACATTTATTTAATATTGTATTTAAGAGTGCTTTCTTGACAAACTTGGAGATTTTTGTTTGGCTATCGATTTTATTGATGATTTTTGTTGACACAGAACAAAAAATTGTTCTGTTGCAACCAGAATACGATTGGATTTTGCCCAGCTTGGTGATTAACTGTGACTACAATTTGGCGAGAATCAAAGGTTAAGCAAATAAAAGGTTAAAAGTTTTAGCAAACACGTTATCCTTAAACAATGAATATCAATTTCAAAAATAACAATTTAAAAATCTATCACCGAAGTCTATGGCAGTTTCAATGATAAATGGCGCTTAACAGCAAATGTTTGGAAACAGTTGCTGGATATGACGTCACAACTAATGTCGTCTATTAAATTTGATTGATGGTGGGTGTTTCTATCTTAGTGGCGCTGCTTGATCACGTTTGGTTTATTGGATTTTGACTTAAAATATGCGGCATTGGGGTTATATCAAAATATTATCCACAACTTAAGCTTGTATTCGACTTGAAGAAGTTTTCGTAATAATATAATTTGATTTATATTTGAAATTTTTCAGGTTTTTTTTTCTTTTTTTTTTGTGTACTAAAATTTAGAGGATGTTTTTCCTAACATATTAAATGTTTTTCAAAAATGATAAATTTCAACATGAATATAATTTATATAGGTCTATGACATAGTTTATATAGACTTTGACCATATTTAAGCAATACCGTCTCCTTTAACTGGATGTTCATTGTATGAAAAAAGTGGTAAAACATTTTCTATTTTTAAAGAGATTTTGAATGTGACGAAAATTTCAAATCAGAAAATGCTTTACTGCAATATTTTGTTACTTGATTCAAAGAAACTAATCTTAATTGAAATCGATTAATGCAACTCATTTGAATGCTTAAAAATGAATTTGTTCAAATACTTAAAAATTAATTTATATCATCAGCCTTAATAACTGATGCTTAAATGTTCATTCCCTTGAAACTGTGACATTAGAATTCTACTTTCATGAATTCTACGTAGAGAAAAATCATCTCGAAATGCCTGACACGCTTTTGATTCGATCATACAGATTATAAGGGAAGTTTATTTCAGATTGAATTGGGTACGAAAGTCGAGGAAGGCGAAGTTTTGTACTTGCGATGTGACAAGAACTATAAGGCATTCGGCAAGGAAAAGACTGAAGAAAAAGTGATCTGTGAAAAGGGAGAATGGCTGAACGACCCTGTATGTGAGCCAGGTATTTAAAATTATTCTCTTACAACACTATTGACAAAAATGTTTTTGCTATATGAAGTTCCAGTATTCGGTGAATTCAAATAATTATGAAAGAACTTGAAGCAGTTTCTGTAAACTTGTAATTTCAAAAATCTACATTTATTATAATTTTCTTATGTCCAATAGTTTTTAATGAAAAAGAACTTTGTTAATAAAATATCTTGAATCAGTAATATCTAGTTTAAAAAATCCTGAAATATTAAAATAAAAAGAGAATAAAAATAATTCAATATAAAAATTATATAATAATAAAGAGAGTATAAAAAAGTAACCTTAAATTTAATTAGAAAAAGATACGAAATAAAATATGGAAACGAGGGGTTTTATAACAAATCAAATGCTTAACATTCCGTTTTTTATTCATCAACAATATGTGTAGTCAAGGGACAGTTTTGTAGACAGTGCAATTTTAGAGAAACTGCTTTAGTTATCATACTATTTAGCACGGTAGACATGATTTTAAGTATCTTTATAGCCAATTCCTTATGGTTTAGCTAACTAGGTATCACCGAAATGCCTACTTAGGACAAAATTCTCTCCAAACGCATAAAAGAGTTACTACACATGTACTCCCAATCCTCCAAAAAAAAAAAAAAAAAAAAAAAAAAAAAAAAAAACCCGTCATATAGTTAGGAGCAATGCAAATTACGGTTCCCAATAGGTATTTTCTATTCATTGCTTGGTCATTTTTGCAGTAATAAATACTTTAATAAAAATTCATAGCAATTTGAGACATTTGTAAATTTTTTCTTATTATGCTTATAACTAGTTTACTGATTTTTTTATATTGACTAATTTTTGATAACCCTATACATTCATTTAAGTACAATGTATTTGAGCATCAGCATATTAAAGTTCAGAGTAAAATTCAAGAATAGTACTGGTAAAAATGACTGTATATTCCCTAATAGCATTTCCTTCGGAACCCATCTTTAACCAAAACAATTCTATCTGACAATTCTTGAAAATGTTAAAGACTAATCAATTTTTACAAAATTGTGCGTTTAAGTACGCAAATTTGGAAGAGAATACTTGTCTTTACTACAAAAGGCCTCATATCTACCATTGCTTACTGCTTAAAAAGCCTGTTTATAGCAGTGATACAACCATATTATTTTCTTATTGATAACTGCCAAATATATCCTCTCAGGAAAATTTTTATGTCGCAGCTTGTTAAAACACCAGTAAAACACAGTAGGAAATAAAAATTTCCATTTTTTCCATTTTATGATATATATATATATATATATATACGCTATTCTAAGAATTGACACTTTACAACAGTTTCGTATCTCAGACAGCAAACTTTCAATAAAATTGTCCCAAAAGATTGTTGTTGAAGGAACCAATAAATCTTTCTAAGATCGTGAGATCATTGATCGAAGACAATTGATGACCTTACAATAAACAGATCTTTATGGGGTGATCTTGAGTAAAATAATAGAGAGAGATAAGTAAGTCACGGTAAAATGAAATATAAGCAATGTCTAGGCAGTTACAATGTTTGTCAACATTTCATGTTTATACGAAAACTATTATCCCTAAGACTAATTGCTGAATTTCATGTACAAGACCTATAAAAGGCATTCTATTTCAAACAAATCATTATTGGTATAATGAGTATACTTTTTGGAATAAGCAAAAATGATTCAGAATTATTTCGTCTGATGAATTCCGCTAAAGCATCAACAGGGGTTAAGGACATCAACGACAACATTGAGAACCAAAAGTCACAACCATCAGAAAATTTAAAAATAGTACCATGGCGTGAACAAACATCATATAAAAAGCCAAAATTTCCCTCGACACCGTAAAAGATGGGTGGCATCAATGCTGAGTAGCATAGCGATTCTTCGGGACTATGTTTGTCTTTCTAGTGCATCCTGTCTTTTACTACAGAAATGCTTGCAAAAAAAGATACTTTAGATATTTCCTATCATTTATCTTAGCCGTCCTAAATCAGAAATAAATTGACAACTCCACCTATATTCAACTGCTCTCTTCCAACTGCAGAAGAAAGAAAAGGAGGACTCAGGAAACAGTAGTTCGAATACAAAATAAAGCTGATGAACCAGTAAAGATAGAATGATACGGCAACTTAAAAGATGAAAATGTTCGCAATCAATGCCACAAAGTTATTAAGTATAAGAACTTCAGCCTCATATACACGCCGATTAAAAATTTAATGATCGGTCTTATGCATTGAAGTCAACAGTTTCTAGATTTGATTTCTACAGCCACAGCATGTAATTTAGTAGTGTTTCGGAATTTACTTTAAAGTATACATTCCTGTTAAATTATTTCAGACGTGCAACTTATTGTTATAGAACAGCACTTTTATTTAGGTCAAACTATATTTAGGATGCTCTTAACCCTTCTTTGCATAATGGTGGAAATTTCCATCATAACCTATAATACCCGAAAATTATATAAAAGAACAAGTTCATTTTAAGTTGATCGTGTTTGGATACCTTTTTAATGTCCATTGCATAAAAAGAAACATAGCTGTCAAAAATAAACAAGTGCCATTATCAGTGCTTAAAGTTGTCTCATTCCGCTGTTTGTTGTAGTTGCAATAAACGTATGATTTTGTTTATAATTTTGTTTTATTATATTAGAGTTTCTATTGCTAAAAAATTGAAAATGAGTGGAAGAAAGGTTTGTAACACGTGCTTCTGTTATTTTCCTCTTTTATTTCTATTTAGTACTAAGCTAATGACCTAACTTTGGATGATGATGGAAATTTTTAGCATATTGCTTTTTGCTAAATTTATACTATAAATACAGGGTGCTTCAAAAAAATGTATACACACTTTAAACTATTGTAGTTTTCCCGCTCTACAAGGCTAATGTTATATTTCTTCACCAGGTGCCAGCATAATCGTCCCTCTATGTTATATTATCAATTGGAATTTGTAATATAGACATGGGGGACGTACGTTTGAGTTTTGAAGAACGTAAGCAGGTTATTAAGTGGTACTGGAAGTTTGAGAATGTAAATGAAGTTCAAAGACAGTGGAGAAGGGAGTATGATACAGAACCACCTTCAAGATTAACAATTACACGCATACGAGACAAGCAGTGTGTAGAGAAATCTCATTGGACGTTTTGATACGATGTACAGAATCAGTGGTGACTCGTACTCAGAATTGTATTGATGCTGCAGGTCACCAATTTGAACAGTATTAACATTTGTTATTTATGTTTCATTTACATTGGACTTTCAGCTTTCTATTTTCCTGAAATTTAACTTTGTAGAACGGTAAATAAATTTTCTATGGAAGTTCAAAGTGTGTATACATTTTTTTGAAGCACCCTGTATATACTAAGATTTTTTTAACCATTTTTCCTTTGATTTTGAACATGAATTATATCAACTTGATTTATTTCACCAATAAAGAAAAAAATCATGCAAAGAAGGGTTAACAATTTATTTAAAAGCATAATCTTTTCCTAAACATATTGAAAAGGAAAATAATCTTCCAATTTAGTAAGATCAAATTATCTCAAGCTTTCTCTAATTAAATCATGTGCGACAAATATCCTATAGAAATTAGTGTCTACATTTGTCTGAGGTGAACAACCTTCTTAATTACAAATTCATGCATTTTACTTTTTATAAAATAAGTATTTTTCGAAATCGCTTTAATTTATTCTAAAGATAATCTACTTCCTTTGCTTATTTTATTTTGGAAAGAAAGGTTGTTTAAATCATATTTATAGATATTTATTAAACATGAATCATATTGTTTCTTTCTATAAACTGCATTTATTTTTAACATTAGGAAAAACAAAGCTCCGTTTTTTAGCAGAAAAGTTAAAAAATTTAAGTAAGAGAAATTTTGCTTAAAGTTAAATATGAGATGAACTCTAAATTTTCATGAAATCGAACAAGAATAAAACTAGGTTAACAAGATTTATAAGGCATTTAAAACTAGTTAGATTTCAATTAATTTCGTTCACATATCTGAATGCTTATTTCCATAGGTGAAAACTCTGCTAATCATTACCACATACTTTGTAATTCTTAAATTTTATAAACTAATAAAATTATAAATGGTTTTTAAAAGTTTTAATATTAAGTTTTAAGATCTTAATATATTAATTTTTATTTTTTGATATCTTTTTCAGCACGATGTAACTCTCAACCACCTTCTACAAAGAATGGAAGAATTTCGTCAATTACTAGAGATCACGGTGGGGGTGTGGTCTATCATTGCAATAAGCCTTTTACTAAAAAGCAGCATGGAAATGTGACCTGCATGTTTGGCACTTGGAAGGGAAATACACCCGTGTGCGCAGATAGTGAGTATAAATTATTGAGACTATCTTTCCCCTCTTTATCATACCACAAGCATATATTTATGTATAAATATCAAGAGCTGGGAGAACCATGAGTTCGATAAAACCAAAAAATATCATAAAAGGAGATATGCTATAAAAAATGCGAGAAGAGTAGGATCATAGCACATTTGGATTTCTTCCTTAAAAAAACAAAAGATTTAATATGGTAAGTAAGTGGCACAAGCATCATACCAAGATGATTCATGTGAATTAGACTAGCAATAAAATAAGAGATTGGATATGGATCTATCATTGGGTGCAAACCGGATATTATAATCATCGCATACAAGGATTTGTACTTTAGTTTGATAAACATATGTATTTCACGATGAATCCATGACTATTACAATATGAAAGTTTCGCACAGATAAAAGAATAGATGAGAATGAAAGTCCTATTTCTTTTAATAAGATATTGAATTTAGTATGGTGTTTAGGAAAACAAAGTTCTAAACACTAAAGAATTCTAACACTGTAAACTTTTCGGAGTGGTAGAACGTTCGTCAACGTGTACTTCATTCCTGTTGCACAAACTGTGATGGAAAATTTGTCTGCATAGACTAAATGAAAGCAACAGTGCCTTTGAAGCTCAAAAAGCAGTGAGGATCCATTATCATCGATCCGTCGAATTCTTAAAAGAATAGGATCTTCATCCATAAGAACCTGATATTTTTATTAAATTGCGATAAAAGTCAATAATTTGCAACATCGTGCTTGGAAAAGTGAAACGTATGATGAATACCATATAGATTAATTAATCCTACTTTAAATGCATGATGATGATTTGAAAAATAGTTTATGTTTAGACAATATTAATTATCTGAGCTTACATACTAGAGTTATGACATTTTTCTGGTATGGTTGCTTATTGTACTTTCAAGGTTTCCTTCGTTTTGGGTTCCTTTTGTTTTGAAAAAGGTTTTGTAATCAGTTAGAACCCAGATCAATATCTTATGCTTTTGCTAGATTACGGAGTGCCTGCATAGCGACAAAGATTTGTGTTAATTGTCATCAACATCATGAAAGATGGTACACCAACTTTTCCAGACAAAGCATTAATCTCTGAAATTTTCCCTAAAGACAGAGTAATAAGCTGAGTATATGAGTTTACATTACTCTAAAGATCACTATATTTAACGAAGGCACTTAATTTTATGCATATATAAAGACTCGAGAGCATCTAGAGTTTTCTTTCACTTTGAGGAAACAGGCTATTTGATATGCTGTTGTAGTATCAGTACCCAAGTATCACTCAACTATAACAAGAATAATTAAGCGCCAAACTTTTACTACTTTGTGTTCGCTGTCATGTTAAAGACCTTTATCTTTAAAATAAAATGCACTATGTTATGCTATAGTGTTCTGTTTCAATGTCATTTGTGTTTGTTGACTTACATATAAACTATCACAGATTTTGGTGTGGGCGCTATCAGTTTACACCAAAAGCAGTTTCAGTTAGTTTTTGAATGATTTTGTTTATTTTAACGGAAATTTCCGATTATACTTTTGTAGACTACAAACTTTTTCGATCATTATTTATTTGACTAAGATTTTTGGATTGCATGAAATTATTCCACCACTGCATATAAATGCACTGTCTTCCCATAAGTATTTGGACACCAGTGACAGAAAAGAAAAACTAACTTTATTCAAAATCAATAGTTGGTAGAGTCTCCACGAGAGGAAATTACAGCATGAACCATCCACGGCGTATTTTCCACAAGTCTTTGTATTACATCTAATGGTATTGTCTTCCACTCGGCTTGGAGTAGACATTCAAGTTCCTTCACTGATTTTGGATGGGTAGTCCACCCCTTAATTTGGCGATCCATCTCGTCCCAGAGGTTCTCATTAGGGTTCAGGTCTGGGCTCTGGGCAGACCAGACCATTCAATAAGCTCCATTGGCACCCTACCAAGCTTTGGTTAACCTCGAAATATGACAATTGGGATAATCATCTTGAAAGTAACAGGGGTCAAACCCGTAAAACTATCACAACTTAGGAAGCACATTGTCATCCACAATGGTGCAATAGGCATCTACGTTGAGCTTACCATGAATGGGGACCAAGGCTCCAAGTCTGTACCAGGAAAAACACTCCCAGAAAATAATTCCACCTCCGCCGAACTTGACTGTTGGCACAATGCATTTTCGCTGGAGAGACCAGACCCTGTCATCCGAATGGTAAAGGGTGAACTTTGATTCGTCGCTCCAAAGAACCCGTTTCCACTGATCTACGGTCCAATTTCGATGTGATTTGCACCACAATAACAGAGCAGCACGGTTGAACTTTGTGATCAAAGGATTATTGGCAGCAGCAACCAACATGGAAATCAAGCAGATGTGCTTCTTTACGGATGGTATTCATTTAAACAACACTTTCGTATGGCTGCTGAAACTCCTCGTAGATGATTGCTATTGGTTAGGTGTGATTCTTAAGAATTTCTCTGGACAGCACTCGTCGGTCTCTATCTCCCTGTTTCGTTAGTCTGCTGACTCGGGGCACATTCCGAAAAACACAGCTCGCCTTCCTCTTCTTAATCACATAGGCCACTGTCGATTTTAGATATTTCAGATCACTAGATATGTTCCTTAAGGAACGGCCACGTTTGTAATACCTGATAATTATGCCTTTCTCGAAATCAGAGAGCTGAAATCGAAATCAGAGAATCCGAACTGCACGGCATCTTGCATGCGACTAATGCCGATGATGTTTCCTGCACGATATATGCCGGCTGAGACCATGCGTACCTCAGGATCACTGATATCGTCATTTGCATAGGTGTCCAAATACTTATTGGTAGACAGTGTACTTATGTATACATACATATATGACATGCAAGGTAAACGAAAGAAATCCTGAATTACACCTGTTATATTTCCTTTATTAAATGAATAACAACTGTCGGGGATATCCTAAATATTCCGACAATTTATTGAAAAATATAAAATTTTTATAAAGCTGGGGTTTGTTGAAAACGTACAGAGCACTTATTCAGTGAACAATTCATTAATACATTATTTAATAAACAAGATTAAGAAGATTTTGATTAGTTGTAAAATGCAAAGATCAAATGGTGAACAATACGTAGGAAAAATAATACATTAGTCCTATCTGATGTGTTACTAAACGTTTCAGAGTTCAGAGAAAGCTATAAATATTTTATGCTCATTTTTTGTAAACTATTTAATATACTTCATGTCCTACATTCTAGTTCTATGTTATTCCATCAGTTAAT
>JAPDSC010155099.1:29503-39950 GCA_026290005.1 Latrodectus geometricus
TAGAAGCAAAGCAGTATTTAAGGTGTTTTCATGCGTGTTTTGAGACAGGCATCTGAAGTAGCTGGAAAAGGTTTGTTGAAAGGTAGCGAAAAGTACTCGTAGATATAACTAATTAGGATCTTTGTTTCATGGGGTCCTCAATGTTGAATAATTGTATAGTTTTGAGGTTTACTTTAAGACAGGATTTTGGTTTTGGACTACTTATTCCATTCTTTGCACATAGTTTTATAGGTACTTTGGCATAACCACCTGCTTTTTCATCACCTGATTTTGGATATCCTTTGTGATCTAATTTTTGTTGTAATATTCTGTAGCTTTAAAGTAATCAGATGTAACTTTTAAATTTCTCTTATGATTTGCTTTATGTGATCCGAACTCTTGATTGCTGGAATGTGACTCTGACCGTATTTATTCCTGCTGTAGGTTTTGTACATGACATTGAAGGAACTCAAGTATTTAAACTGATTCAGTATGAAAAACTGAATTAATGTCTTGTTTTATTTTTTGTAAAGTATTTTTCAAGAACAGTTCTGGTTCCCTTATCTCTTTTTGATCAATCTGTATAAAAATTTAATTTGGTTTGTGGAGTGTTTTGAAATTTATTTTTCTGATTCATAGAGTTAATGATTATATTTTGGTGCATTTTTGATATGGGTGTGATTTGAATTTTTTTTAATTATTTTGTATTTTCCATTTATTTGTTTTTGTATTTATTCGTCACCCAATATGATGTCTGCGTGCCATTGAAGGATTAGAGCTCCTTTAGGTATTGTTTCTATTATATATTAATGGTAGAGGAGGAAGATTTATAAGAACAGTTAGAGCTATTAATGTTATTGTTTTAGTTATAGTAATTTATTAAAGAAGTGACCATGGTATATTGTTTGATAATTTTATTTTTTAGTTGTTAAAGGAAGTAACAATGAAGGTGACTCATACAATTTTTTCTACTATTGTCAAATATATTGTTTTTAAAATTTGCCTTCCTCCGTTGCCAAACATATACCTTAAATTTCGTATTATTAGGAAGATTTTATCTTTCTAATATCTTAAGTGAAATTAAAAGAAAGTTTATCTATTTATATACCACAAATGTCTATGAAAGTGGCACATGAAAGTTCTATCTATAAAAGCACTTTTGTATCCTTGATATCTGTTCTATCAGTATAAATCCTTTGATTGGAACTAAATGATTTTTTTTTTTTTACAGTTTCAATTTTGCTGATTTATGTGGTGCTATTTTTATTTTCATTTTTTTTATAAAGTGTTAAAAAATTTAACGAAATTTTATTATTACTTTTAAGTTCCTCTTTGGTTTATCCATTAATTATGTTTTGCAACGAAAGAGAACATACTATCAGTAAAAACTATAGGACTTGAATTATCCATCTAATGGTATTTTATTGTAAAAACTATTACGTATATATGTCAGTTTTTTTAAGCCTTGTGAATTGAGCCTCAATTTTAAAGTGCTTCTATTATTCCAACACATATTTCATACAAATTTACTATCTGAGAGTTGATTGAATTTATTCTTGATTAGGTTTCCTGGTGTTTTGCTGTGCTCCCTTTAAATTGGAAACCCTTTAAATTGCTCCCTTTGCCTTGGAAATTGTGTCAAAAGTTTGCTTAATATCTATTGTTAATTTGTTTCCAATTTATTGAAATCGGATTCCACAGTATATTGGATTCCAGAGATAGCGCATGACTAATTTAAATCTGTTTGACCCCATGATCATGACGGATTGAAAACCTTTCCCTTCAGTTGCTGTAAGAAGTTATTGAAGTGTGAATTGTCTGCTTTTTTTCTGACATGTATTTAAAAATGGATATTATTCTCAGGAAAAGGATTGTAGTTGTTACCTTAGTCAGCATATTTCTATACTTGTGAGGGATATTCTTGTAGCAGTTGGAGTTCAAAAATCCAATGTTTCTAGGATTGTTAATAAGCAAAAGTATTTTTGGAAATTGTCGCATAAATGAAAGTAAATGTTGGCGTAAACGCAATGTTTTGAGGTTATTTTACTTCTGAGAGACTTGGAAGTTTAGTACAACAATAGTTACCAAAAGTTAAGGAAAAATCACAAAAATAGAGATAACTCTCCCAAAAATAAGTCAATAAAATTTGAATATATTGGTAAGTTAAAAGAGTTTAAAAGTTTGACGTCATCTAAAATAGTTGGCTCTGCTGGCAGAATATGTCATTTGCAAAGAGCATAAAAATTGATGTCTCAGAGCAAGTTGGCGATTGTCACTGCCTGTCTGAGATTAGAAATCTGGTATAACGAAATTGTAACAATGGCCTCCAGGCATAATTTGATTAAACAGTTTCGATGGGAGACTAAAGGCAAGATAAAGTCAGATAGAAGTGGCAAGATGGCTGAACTGAAGTCCAACTGTGGTTCTTAGATGTGAACCACGGATTCGGCATCCAAGAGGATCCAGATGTTTATTACGCTCCAGAAGGAATAGAAATGAAACTCTGGCTAAACTCGGATATTCCCTCGCTGCAAGCTCCAAAAGGCTTGTTTTCAGATCAACCGTGCATCAAAGGCTTGACAAACGCGATTTTTATAGGAGAAGGCAGCCATTTGTATCCTGATCATGTCACACCATGTGTTGAAACGTTTGCTATGGGCACGTCAACATGTCCACTAGACGCGTGATCAATGTGGGGCTGTTTTCTTTACGAATGAGTCCAGATTTAGTTTCGGAAGAAGGCGCATTTTCGTTTGGAGAGAACTTCTTTTCTTCCATCAAACATCAGTGAAAGAGATGCATACGGACCAGGCAGTGCCTGTATTTGGGGTGGCATCTCTTTTGGTTTATATACAGACCTCCATGTCTTAATCTAAACAAGCATGTTTGGGACACTTTAGGATGGCGTTTAGCTGTCTCAATCCCCTCTTGCATTCTAGCCAAGCTTTCTATGGAAAAGCAATAGCTGGTACTTTATACAAAATTAATAGACCGAATAATTGAGAACATCACAAATCGCTGTATATGCTGTATTGCTTCTTAGGGGGACCATATCCCATATTAAGGGTATTTTTCTTACACCAATCTTACATTTCTTCATTGTATATATATGCTAATTTTTATAACACCATAATTTATTGGTGATTTCTTTTTATGCTGTTTTATACCATCCTATGTGTTGTGTAACGTGTATAAGTTTCATTAATTTATACTGATAATTTTTTGCGTTATCGTCATTTTTGTGGTTTTGCCTTAATTTATGATGACCAATGTAGTTAAAGGGATCATGAACTCTACAAAATGTATTTCTATAATAGAAAAATTTTTCCTATGATGCAAACGTTCTCTGGTGGTGTCGGTAACTTTGAACAAGATCTGGCTCCATATCATACTTCTAAGCTATCAATGCTAATTTTTCAAGAATATAAATTAATCTTTTTCTAGAGCCTGATAATTCTTTTGATGTATATCCCATTGAAAATTTGTGCAGCAGAAACGTTTGACTGCTCAAGAAATAAAACTGATTGAGAAAGCTATATAAGTTTGATTTCTTAATGAGACTAAAAATATGAGTTCTAATTTAGTGGAATCCATTCCAAACCCACAGGGTCTTATTCAAGCAAAAGTAGAATATATTTTGTATTAGATTGTTATACCGTGCATTTAAGTTAACCTATACCACTTAAAAAACATTTGAGAAAATTTTTGTGTTTTTTCCAATTAATTCGCTCAGTAATGTAAGTTTATTAACGTTGTGTATTTATCATCTACTGAAATTTGTTGATTTTATCCAGTAGTTACTGTGTTGTGTGTTCTGTTGATTTCCCTGAACTAAATGGAAAGTGAATTTCATGAATAATATTTTGATTTATAAGAAGGTATTTTGTGGGTGGGAATATTTTTTCTTCATACTGTTGCAAGTTAATTTTTGAAGGATTTTGTTTAAAGTTGGAGATAAACATATTACATTTTGTTTAGTAGTGATGATTCTTTGTAAGAAAAAGATGACTAAACCTTATTTTTAATTATCTCAAAAAGTATGAAATTTGCAAAGACGAATTTAAAAAAAATAATTTATTTTACTTTACAAGTCAGTTTCCTAATTTGATTATCCAAGTTATTTATTCCTTGTTAATATTTATTTTTCTCATATTACATAACATCCTTTGAGAAGAATATGGGTTTAGAACATGAAGTTACATTCTTGTTTTCAAAAATATTTGAATGAAATCTTCGAATTTTAAAGGGTCGGATAGTCTATGCTGTACAGTGCATTTCTCTCAGAAGAGATTGAAAGCTCTTGGATACACAACGGCTCATTCTAGCATTTGCAACGCCAGACTTTCCAATTCACGTTTGCATTGCTCTAATATTCAACAGCTCTGTCCACCAATTTAATACAGCTGTTCTTTTAAGAAATCCTACTTCATGTTTTATTACAATCTCTGTAGTTTATATTTATCTACCTGTTATGAAAACTCGTACTTCTTTATTTACTTCTCCCAAAGACAAGACTAAAATTCGTGATGTGTCAAGCTCCGACTATTATATTCTTTCGTTTTCAAGGACAGAGTCATGCTGATTAGAAACTCATTCGTTTTCACCACAGAAAAGCCTTACCTTATAATTGCGGCTAGAATTCTTACTGTCTTTCAATAAACGAATAACACTAGTGCAGGGCCAAAAGGAATCTAATGTATCGTCATTTAAGTTCAGAATTCTTATCAAACCTACTTATTTGTTCAATTGGATCTGGATGGAAAACATACGTTGTCTAGATCCAATTGAACAAATAAGTAGTGAAACACATTTAGTGAAGTTATAGGGATTCCGCGCCTAAAGACTAGGAAAGAGTCTTCTAATCCTCTGAGTTATTGACTAATAACTCTAACGAGTGAATTATATGAAACACTAGAACTTATGGTCAATGTTTGTCTCGTGTATGTCTTAGAAAAAATAAATGTATTACTGTAAACCAGATAGTTTTTCGTAAGGAAAGATAACTTTTGATAACATTACATATTTGGAACATTAAATAACATAATGCTTTTGTGCGAAAATATAGAGAATTTTGACATTGAGAAAGCTTATGATCTTACATGGGATTGTAGGATTCATTATACGTTACGATATTGGAATAAAACGATAAAAAAAATTGCATTTCAAAACCTAATGTTTGGCACAGATTATTTATTTTTTGACAATCTGCGTGTATTGTGACATAAAACTCAACCGATCAGCCTAAAAATCATGTTTTTATGCCTCGGTCCATGTTTCTAAGCTGTTTCATATCACGGAGGAAGATCTCTTACGAAGGATGACGTTCTCAATGCAACCTGTTCAGTATTACTCATCGTACAGACGGACCATCTCGCTATATTTTTATTGTAAAATATTACCCTGACATTATTTGGATTTAATACCCATTGGATTTAATCAGGTCACTTACATTTGCTAAAAAATACTTCTGGTTTTGTATTTATTTACATAGCATACAGCGTGTTCGATTTTCGTACCAGTAAGCTGTTGAGTTGAGATGGTTACTGTTGTGTGCATTGTGTGTGTGTGTGCTTGGTTTGATTTTCATTTTCTTCAACGCAATTCAACAATAAAATATTTGTTTATTTCTTGTAACTATTGTGGCTTTTGAGTGACTTTGGACCCACACTTCCTATGTATGAGTAGATGGAGACTCAAACACAGATTGATAGTATATGAAACACGTACACAGAATTGTGAGTGGAATGAAAATTTCCTTTCTTATAACTCGCGCATAAGCTAACACGCATGTTTCCTTCACATTTTGGCAAGCTGTCGTTTGGTATTAAATTGTAACGACTGCATAGCTTTACAACAATATTATATGTACTGTATTTTTCTGTACATAATCCGTGATGTAATATGTTAAAAAAAGTTTCAAAATTCGTTGTGCGTATTATATGCCACCACGAATGGTCTTATAAAAATATTTCCAATGAAAAAAGCTTACAAAATAGTTTTTAAAAAAATGCAGTTTATGTTTCATAAAATAAATAACAGGTTGCACCACGACATGACTGACTTATTTCAGTTATTATCAACTTTATCCAATTACATTTCAAGGACAAATTCAGTTCCTCTTAAATATATTGCGATTGCAATTCTCTAACATCAATTCGCATTTTGTCTTGACGTGGGCCGTTTCGTTTCGGAAAATATTCAAAATTCATATTTCCTCATACGGAAACTAACATGTTTAAACTACACAACAGATTTTTAATTAAAAGCTAAAGAGAAAGCAAATAAAAAAAATGATGACAAACGTGTTAAATGTAAAGTGTAAAAGTATGTGCGGTACAAAAGAAAAAAGTGTCGAATGTACATTTAGAAAATAATCCATTTCATTCATTTAATAATTAAGGAAATAAATATATTTTACTTTTAAAATATGTCTAACCTCGTTTTAAAAGTTATTCGAAGCTAAAAATCAGTAAGTCTTTCTGGAATATTTTCGGAATTATCGTACTTTCATCTCAGCTTATCGCACTTTACGATGAGGTGGATTCAAACACGATCCAATCAGATATTTTCTATAATAAAAGTTTTTCTGTTTAATTTATTATACGTTTTAATCATATGCATTTTTTAATTTTATGTGACACCCACATTATCAATAGCATCTATCTTAGCCGAGGAAAACTGCCGCGGATTATACACCGCAGCGGATTTTTTTCTTTTACTCCTAAAAAAAGGTCTTGCGGATTATATGCAGGAAAATATGGTACCTACAAAAACATTATTTTTATTGGTTATTAATATATAATTTGAAAATTCAAAAAAAAAAAAATTTACATATTTAAGACAATTTGAACTCATCTTCTTCTACTATTAATTTAGTTTTAAACAATAGAATCTTTTCATTGAATTTAATTTTTATTGTTTATAGATACTAGTAATGTCTTTATGTAAAATTTCGTAATTTTTATATTATTTTATAAGTCAAAATAAAATACTAGAAAAATTTTATATAAAATGTTTTTATAAAAATTATTATATAAAAATAAAATTAGATTTCATTTTGCAATATCATAGTAAAACATTTATGCTGAAAACGCCTATTAATTTATTCTGATTACATTTTGCAGCAAATAATACATTTGAACACATCAATTGAATATCCGTAACGTTTAATGGTAGTGACGTCAAACTTAAAATCCTGCAAATTTTTAACCTTACATTTTCTTATCTTACTCAAGAGAAGTCTTCTAGTGAACTTCCTCAAAGTTACCATTTTTGTAATAATTTCTTTATTACTTAATCTACTTAATGCTTAAAATTTAAGAATTCTTTAGCATTAGCTAGAAAATTAAGATCAATATTTATATGTTATTCAAATTATAGAAGAAAATGAATTAATTTAACATTATTCGCTTTCACGTATTTCGATAATATCATTATTAGTACCTACAGTAGCCTTCCGTTTGAAAATAAAGCTTCAAAAGTAATAAAATTAACTAATCTAAACAATTAGAAAAATAACAAGAGATGCAAATATGCGTTATCATATTTTTAAAATCTAAAAACAAAATTAACTAAGAGACAGCTTCAAGATTATGTAAAACAGACATTCATGATACAGAAAAAGTTTGAAAATTGAGACAAAAGTATTTTAATATGATAAATAAGGCACGAGGAAAAATTTTGCTACATAAAAGTATGTACAGCAAAATTACTACTCATATTTTATTTTTAAAACAAGTATATACCTAAAAAGGGAGTACGTTTCAATCTTTTTTTAAAAATGTAGCTATCTATAAGCGTTTGTATTTAAGATTTAAAATCAGATAGAAATAATTTAATGCGATACATTTTCAGTTGCCAATCTCTGCTGACTGAAGCCT
The DNA here is from genome assembly GCA_026290005.1 of Latrodectus geometricus. Lineage (NCBI taxonomy): Eukaryota > Metazoa > Arthropoda > Arachnida > Araneae > Theridiidae > Latrodectus > Latrodectus geometricus. Next base: position 37,363 of record JAPDSC010155099.1, read on the forward strand.
ACAAATATAGCCAATCTCTTATTTTGAACCACGATCAACAGTTCATTTGAACATACAGTGCTGGCACCCAAATTGCAGCACCAAGAAACACAAGAGATATCATAACAAAATTTATTTTGTTGACCAAATATCAAATGATTAAATTTATAGACTTCTGTGAAGTGTGGTTCCTGCTGTTTTCTCTTGTTCTTTTGAAGATCACCACTGCCTCACACCTTGGTATTGATTCAAAGAGACTTTGGATGTGTTCTTGGAATACAGCAGACCAAGCAGCTTCCACACGTTGCCAATGTTAATCTGGTGTGACAGCTGAGGATATAATCTGGGCCAATCTTTGAGCAATCGTGTTTCTATCGGTGAAAGATTCGGAGAGTAAGCCTGAAGAATTTAATCTGGCAATTGGCAAAAAACCCTTGGACGATGCATGCCACGTGTGGTCATGCATTATCCTGTTGAAATATACCCAATACCACCCCATAAATTATACCTGGTGCATAAAGCAGTTGTTCAGCATCCTCTCTACATGGTGTCTCCAGACTCGAATGCGACCATCATGGTGTTGCAGACAAAAGCGTAACTCATCAGTAAGGACAATTTTATATTATTCGGCCGTCCATATCTCCCTTTCATCTCGCTATTGGCGATGGAGCCGTCTTTGGTTCTGCGTCAAGGATAGACAAAGCAATAGATGTCTTTCGGACAGACCACTCTGCTGTAAACAGCGTCGAATGGTATGCGCGGATACTGGATAATGCGTTACAGACTGAATGTGCTATGCTATGGTTCGTGATGTGAGTAAGTGATACGTCACTACCCAGTGCACAATTTGCTTGTCACCACGTAAAGTGGAGCACTGAGGTGGATGCGATCGAACACGTCGGCCGTCCTACCCTCCTGCATTAAACGATCGCTTATCCGCATTACAATTGTTTCGTTTCTTCCAACACGTCCACCGATTTTCCTGAAACATGATCCACTATCTCGGTAAGCCGATATCCTTCCTCTGTCGAACTTAAATACTTGATGGAAAAATGAGCGCTGTTTTCTACAAGGCCTAATTGATAGTTTCTTTGGAAAAACCACAAGAAAAACAAAATTGCCGAGCCTTGAAGTCATTGAAATCTTCAAGCCTTAAATAGCACTTTGAAGTGGCACCACAAGTGTGATGTGCGTATGCTCTGAAATTCTAATCATTGGCATATCTCACCACCACTAATGCATGTTGTAAATTCCATGTTATTAGCATGCATCCTTCAGGGTGCTGCAATTACAGAGACCAGTGTAGATGTCTATCACTTGAATTGCAATTCTTCCCCCTCAAACTCTAGTAGCAGAGATGTATTTCTACAAAGAATGATAATTATTTATGCTATTAAACTTATATTTAAAATTTCATCAAGAAGTTTCTGTCATTTTACGATTTATTTTTTAGGTAGGTGTTACCTAGATCAAATTAAATTTCCGGGTCTCGTTGTGGGAAGGAAGACAATGTATTTAAACAAGGAATATTTCAAACCTACTTGTGAAGAAGGTTACGAGATTGCGAAACCAGATAAAACGATTACATGCGAAGACGGCACTTGGCGTGGACACTTCCCTCCTTGCACGGCAGGTAAGCGATGATCATGTGCTTGAAAAAATGTAGAATTGAAACAAGGTAAGCTGTATTATTATCCCGGCTCTTTTTAATTTCTTTCCCAAAACAATTAAAAAAGTATGAATTTCAGCACGATAGCTTTATTTAATTCAAATCATTGTAAAAGCATCGTTTAAATTTATTAAAAATATTTCATTTAAAATTTAGACTTTGACTAAAAGCTTTTAGAAACTCACTGAATTTATGGGTAATTAAAAAGTTGACATGATGTTCCTTAAAATGATTGTAAATTTATATCAGGAAATATTTTTCCTTGAGCTACAACATATTGTTCATTTGAACCACAAAGCTATGAACCTTTATTTTTATAAATCAATATCTATGTTAAAAATGCATCTCGTTTAGTAGTGAACTTTATAAAATTGTTATTTTCTACGCAATTTTCAATTCAACTGAAAGTGTCTGACAGTGATGTTTGATCAAATCAGGAAATCCAGTTCCTATTTCTTTTGTTAGAATTTGAATTTCTACTGTGCATTATAAAATTTATAATCGAAAATAGAGTTGACCGATTGAAATGAAGATAAAGGACATATATATAAATAAATGCCTAAAATTTCATAAAGTATTATAAGATTTATTGCTAACTTTGATCTTTACAAAAAAATAAATCGATAGTGAGTTCATTAACTTCTGAGCTTGATGCAAAATCAGATGATTTTATATAATCAAATAAATTTCCCGGTACTCATCAGATTGTTTCCAAATAATAGGGTAAATCACCAACAATCTAAATTGGTTATACTTATTAGCAAAGTCTCAAATATGTTCCATGAGAGAGAAAGAGCAAGAGATTGGAGTGAAAGTACTGAAAAATCATGGGTTGCTTTAATAGCATAGTTAAGGTGTTAGTTAACAAAAGGAATGGTGTTGTCACCAAAACATAGAATGAATATATATATATATATATATATATATATATATATATATA
>JAPDSC010155099.1:40350-54411 GCA_026290005.1 Latrodectus geometricus
CAAAGGTAAGCAGTAAAAGGGATATGTAACCTTATATTGTGGAGACAACAGTTTCCTAAAAATCTATCTTACCTTTGTGTAATACAACATGAATTGCTGTAGAGAAAGTAATTAAGAATGAACGGAATGAAGAATGTGAAAGTCCTAAAAACAATATAATAAGTATATAGGGAAGAGGTATATAGGGAAGACGTGCTGGCCAGGGCAACAGCCGAACATGTTCCGTATCAAGGAAGGTCTGTACAATACCGGCAACATGCGGTCGGGCATTATCCTGCTGAAACGTAGGGTTTCGCAGGGCTCGAATAAAGGGTAGAGCCACGGGTCGTAACACACCAGAAATGTAACGTGCACTGTTCAAAGCACCATCAATGCGAACAAGAGGTGACCGAGACGTGTATCCAATGGCACTCCATACCATCACGCCAGGTTATGGGCCAGTATGACGATGACGAATGCACGCTGCCAGTGTGCGTTCACCACGATGCTGCCAAACACGGATCCGACCATCATGATGCTGTACACAGAACCTGGATTCATCTGAAAAGATGACGTCTCGCCATTCGTGCGCCCAGGTTCGTCGTTGATCACACCATTGAAGGCGCATTTTTCTATGATGCAGCGTCAAGGGAAGCCGCAGCCATTGTCTCCGAGCTGAGAGTCCATGCTGCTGCAAGCGTCGTTGAACAGTTCGTGAAGACACTTGTTGTCTTCCAAACGACCCCGTTTCTTGACTCACGGCTCGTGACGTGGTTGCACGATGCATTATGGCCATGCGGATAATATGCCTGTCTTCTCGGCTGCTAGTGATAGGTGGCCGTTGAGATCCCGCATGGCGTTCCGTATTACCGTCCTGAACCCATCGATTCCATATTCTGCTAACAGTCATTGGATCTCGACCGACGCGAGCAGGAATACTGCGATAAGATAAACCGCAATCCCGGTACGCAACAATTTGACCTTTATAAAAGTCAGAAACGTGGTGTTACGCACTTCTCCTTCTTACACGAGCTATCACAACAACTTTTCTCCAGGCAAAAACGTTCAAATGCAATCTGTGTATGAGGAACCGGCTGAACAATTTCCTCATTTAAACACAATGTAGGTGTCGCTACTGGCGCCTGCTTTGTCTGAATGCGCTGAAAAGCTAATCATGTGCATATCACAGCACCTTCTTCCTTTCGTATAAATTTCACGTCTGTAGCATGTCGCCTTCTTGGTGTAGCAATTTTAATGGCCAGTAGTGTATATCTCGATATAAGGAGTCTGATGTCAAAATGCAACAGAAAATTTATTTAGAACTATTCTTGAAATTTAGTTGCTTTGGTAGTGCAGTTCCTTGCCTTCATGGGATACTAATTTTGATTCATTTACAAGGTTGATCGAAATAATTTGGCGTATGAAATTTCATTTCCTTAATATTTTCCTATAGACTGCATTTTGTGTCCTAGATTTAGATTGCCTGCTACAATCAACAATGCTTTCTTAGACATACCTGAAGAAAAATATTGGCAAGTTTGGACTTTACTTAATAAAAGATCAACAAGTATAATAGATATTCTGAGCTTTTGAAAAAGGCTAATCAGCTATTTGCTTGATTCTGTTGCTTCAAAAAGGAGGCCTTGATACAGTTTCTTTGCTTTTAACACTTAAATTATAGATTAAATAAATTTTTAATGGAGTCAATTGCCTAAGTTATTTTTTACCTAGTTTACCAGAGATAGCCACTATTTTTCTTTTGTCACAGTTGCTGTTCCAAAAAAGAAATGCCAGTATGACATTTGAGAGGGGGGAAAAAACCAATTTTTTAAAGAATAAAAAATGGTCCAAGTCTGGGATTTCCAAAATTTCATAATGGATGTAGCATTTTTTAATTTTTAAATATTAAAAATGTGAAGTGGAGAATTTAAAACATTTTTCCATTTTCTTGGGTGTTTCATTGTGATACAAAAAAAAAAAAAAAAAAAAAAAAAAAAAAATCAAATCCAGGACAAGGCTTGAAAGACGGCTGGTATACTTCAAATAATTCTTGGTCATTATGCCTTCAAAGTGAAATAGGAAGAAGTATTAGAGGTCTCTGCTTGGAGACTACCAGGTTTCTTTAATATAAATGGTGGACTAAATATAGAAAAATATACTGGGGCAACACAATTCAATTGAAACATTCGACTTATATATTTATATAATTAATTTTTTTTAAAAACATTTATTTATGACTAAATTAAAGCCAAATCACACTATTCATACGAAAGGAAACACATGACTCTGTTTTCAATCGAAATGATACATTTAACCCATTTCCAATTTTTAGACTTTTAATACTTGATTTGTTTCTCTTTCTATACGGTTCACTCTTTGCTCATCGAACTAAATTGAAAACTACCTGCTGTTTAAGGCCCATTTCGAATGATTATAAATATCCCCACCCGAAATGGAATCGAACATACGAATTGTTGAATTGAACTTAAAAACTGTTGAAGTTCAAAGAGCTAAGCATTCAGCAAATTTCCACACGTACATGGGCTCTCTGTTTTTCAGTTCAACTACTTCTGTGTTTGATACCCATTTCAGAAGTGGATGACAGTAACATTTGCAATGCATTTTACATTTGTTGCTAATTGATTCATTTCTTAAAGATGGAAAAGGGAAGGAAATTTGGTGTTTGAGTTACAAAAAGCAATTCATAAGCATGTGTATTATTCTAAAACTTTAATTACGTTCATCATAAATATGTATTGATTGCATTAAAGTTTATGCCAGTTTTGATTTCTGTTGCAGCTAGTTGCACAAATGAGCCACCATTTGTCCGTAATGGGTTCGTGAAGGCCTTCTCAGGAGTTCACAGTTCTGTGGTCACTTACGAGTGCGACGAGGGCCACCACCTACAGCAGCAGTCACAGGTTCAGTGCCTGTTTGGGAAATGGAAAGGAACTCCACCAGTATGTGAGGACTGTGAGTATATACTAGCCCTTACATACTAGTCTACCCACTGCGGCTGCTAATTTTTGGAAAAAAAGTCAAAGATTGTATGAAATAGAAATGTTAGAAAATCTCATTCTATATAATATTCTCAGGAATGTTGGAGAAAGCATTAAATTTGATTTAAATCGACTATTTTCATACTACGCAATATTATAGCATTTTATCAATGCCTTAAAATTTAATTTAAATTTTGCACTTATGTCTAATGATCAAAACCTATAAATTTCAACAAATTGATGCATTGTTAAGATTCCTAAATCAGAACAATTGGCAAGTATAGATGATAAACTTAATTCTAGTGTTATTTGTTGTTCTAAAAATAATATATGTATATTTTTTCAATGGGGGAACTGGATCATCAACCCTACACCACAACAACAAGGCCGGAAATTACTACTCATTTAGCGTTACCCTGTGAGCACACGTGAACCAAGTCACGGAGGCGAGTAGCATTACACACCACCACAAACCCGTTTACAGGGTGGGCCACATTCATCCCTCATCTTAGAAGAAAAAAGGACAAAGAAACAGAGAAAAAGGAAGCGTCCATGTCCAAATCGGGATTCGAACCTGGGACTAACAGCCTGGGAATTAGGAACACTAACCACTCAGCCATCGGCCGGCTAAAAATAATATATTGGTATCAACATCTGTAAGGGCTGAAAATTAATTGATAAATACACACATATATCCTAATTTTGGAGAGAAAAAAAGGGGAAAAAAAGGATTCTTGAGGGTGAAGAAAGGATTTCTTATCGTAGTTTTTTATGGATCTTGTAGTAAATATAAAAATATTCTTTAATAATAATGCCTAAATGATATAAATGCAATTTATATATTTTTCAGCAAATATTATGTACTACATTAATTGTAGAATTTCTTACAAACATGTAATTCAATTATTATGTACAAAAATTGTTTTGTTGTCTACATTTTCAAAGCATTTTCTTTTTTCAAATTTTCCTTCAATACAAATACAAAAACATTTTGTCGCAAAGCATATATTTTCGATTCTAATCGAATCGATTCTAAACAAATTGAATCGATTAGAATCGAAAATACACGCTTTGCGACTAAATTTTCATATTTATTTGTACTGAGGAGAAATTTGATGAGAATTTTATTTCTCACTCAGTCGTAGAAGCTCATTGAACTAACTTAGAAGTACATTTAATTTAAACATTTTGCTTGTTTAATTTTTTTAACATTTTTTTAACATTTTTGAATTTACACATTTTGCTCAATTTATCATTTTTAACAAAACAAAATCCTCTATTGATTGTAAGAAGAAATTTTCTGTTTTGCACCTCATTTTCAAAAGATTGACAAATGGTTTGAAGAAATTCTTAAGGGCCGAAGGTATGCTTCCCTCTATTAACAGACTGAACCACAATTAACAATCAGTGTTTGTCAAGTGATGAATAAATTAATAATGAAGCTCACTTCCATATACAATAGCACTGAAAGATACTGTCTTTGAAGGACTTTAAGCCAGGTTGTCTATATAAATTTAATTTTCTGTACTAGTAGGTGATTTCACTTTGGTTTGAAAACATCCAATTACTGTGAATATTTCTCATAATAGTGAGACAAAATGGTTGAAATTCTCATTGATTTCAACTATGCCTTTCTGCATTCACCGGTTTTCAATTCATATGAGCAGCATTTGCTGACATCCATTCGATATGATAGCTAATCAAAAAGATAAACAAAGCAATTCGCGATCTCTATAAATAACAATTATTGCAATCTCCGATATGTGACCGAATCATTCAATTTTCCTGTTTTTCTAGTACTTCAATACGGTAATATCATAGCTTGCCTTACATACAAATTCTCTCATAACTGAGAATAGAAGAAATCAGAGAATTTTTTAAGTGCTTAGAGTTATTTAACCGCTTCCCTTACAAAATTTTTTAAAAAATATTGCAAAAAATCATCACATTTTTTTTATTTCATTGCTAAATATAAGGAAACGAAACAAAATAAAATATGTAGGTTTTAAGTTGAATTTTCAATTTTTCACTGCTGTAAAAGCATGTAGTTTTAATAATAGTTTACAATCCCGAGTTATCTCGGGCAAAAAAGTTAAATATTTGTCTTTGTATAATAGTTTTTGAAACAAGGGAAACACTAAGTGATACCTGACATTCCGTACGCTGGTATCTGGTCTCATTTCTTAAGGCATCATCAACATTATCTTACTTTTTTTCAACACAACTATCCTCCTTTGTACATTACTAATCCACAAGCCGTCGTATACTATACCATAGAGAAACATGTGGCCAATCCCGGAGAAGAACCGCGAAATAAGGGAAAAGGCAAATTGCATGTTAAAACAGAATATTTCCTTTCATTTCCTCCAGGCCGAGTAAAAACGTGATAAAACAAATCGTACTAACAATTTTGCTTCACCCGAGTTTTCTAGGGATAATAATTAACTGCAATATATACGAACCCGAGATAACTCGGGATAATAAGGCAAGCGGTTAAGGGAACTTTTCGCGATTGGTTTTTCACTCTGAATAAGTTTGTTAAACCGCTGTAAATCTACAAATGCTTGAAGTTCAATTAATTTCCTTCAAAGCTCCTCCAAGGTGGTTTTAAGAAGATTCTTCACGAGATTCGAAGCAAGCAGATGAAAATAAATCTTCGCACAAATCTTTTATATTCAAACATTATATTTGTATGAAATAAATTTATGATCCTTATTTATGATCCTTCAAAACAGAATTTAAGAAATTATCTCAATAGACTTAATAAATTAGATTCAGGAATATTTGTATCTCTTCAATAACATATCCCTCAGAACAAGATATAAAACAATGTCTTTGTTGGAAGTCATTCAAATATATGCAAAGAATTTCTATAACAAAATTTCATTTAAAACACTTTTATTAGAAATCTTTCCAGAATTTCCCACTTTAAGAGCAATAAAAACAGTGCTCTACTTACAATCCTTAATATTTAATGACAAAACTCTACAGTTTTCACACTAAGGTACGCATCATAAATTCAATTCTTGAAATGACATTTCTTTACATGTTCAATGAAATCTTGATGTTAATGAATGTGTTCTAGACTTCCTACAAATGAAACGATATTAATCTATATATTAATAATAAATATACACTACTGGCCATTAAAATTGCTACACCAAGAAGGTGAAATGCTACAGACGTGAAATTTATATGAAAGGAAGGAGGTGCTGTGATATGCAAATGATTAGCTTTTCAGCTCATTCAGACAAAGCAGGTGCTACTAGCGACACCTACATTGTGTTTAAATGAGGAAATTGTTCAGCAGGTTCCTCATACACAAATTGCATTTGAACGTTGTTGCCTGGTGAAAAGTTGTTGTGATGCCTCGTGTAAGAAGGAGAAATGCGTACCAGCACGTTTCTGACTTTGATAAAGGTCGAATTGTAGCGTACCGGGATTGCAGTTTATCTTATCGCAGTACTGCTGCTCGCGTCGGTCGAGATCCAATGACTGTTAGCAGAATATAGAATCGATGGGTTCAGGATGGTAATACGGAACGCCATGCGGGATCTCAACGGCCACTTATCACTAGCAGCCGAGAAGACAGGCATATTATCCATATGGCCGTAATGGATCGTGCAACCACGTCACGAGCCGTGATTCAAGAAACGGGGTCGTTTGGAAGACAACAAGTGTCTGCACGAGCATTTCAACGACGTTTGCAGCAGCATGGACTCTCAGCTCGGAGACCATGGCTGCGGCTTCCCTTGACGCTGCGTCATAGACAAGAGCGCCTTCAATGGTGTAATCAACGACAAACCTGGGCGCACGAATGGCGAGACGTCATCTTTTCAGATGAATCCAGGTTCTGTGTGCAGCATTATGATGGTCGCATCCGTGTTTGGCGGCATCGTGGTGAACGCAAACTGGCAGCGTGCATTCGTCATCGTCATACTGGCCCATCACCTGGCGTGATGGTATGGGGTGCCATTGGATACACGTCTCGGTCACCTTTTATTCGCATTGACGGTGCTTTGAACACCGTCAATGTCGTTACATTTCTGGTGTGTTACGACCCGTGGCTTTACCCTTTGTTCGAGCCTTGCGAAACCCTACGTTTCAGCAGGATAATGCCCGACCGCATGTTGCCGGTATTGTACGGACCTTCCTTGATACGGAACATGTTCGGCTGTTGCCCTGGCCAGCACGTTCTCCAGACCTTTCAGCAATAGAAAACGTCTGGTTAATGGTTGCCGAGCGACTGGCTCGTCACCAAACGCCAGTCACTACGGTTGATGAACTGTGGCATCGTGTTGAAGCTGCATGGGCATTTGTACCTGTACATGCAATCCAATCTCTGTTTGACTCAATGCCCAGGCGTATAACTGCTGTTATTAGTGCCAGAGGTGGTTGTTCTGGGTACTGATTTTTCAGGATCTATCCAGCCAAATTTTTTGAAAATTTAATCACTTGTTATTTCTAGTATAATATATTTGTCCAATAAATATCATTTTGTTATTTGCATTTCTTCCTGGTTTAGCAATTTTAATGGCCAGTAGTGTATTAATTTATAAGCTTCTTCCTAGTTTAAAAAGTAAAATAGTTTCATTAATCTGCTAGTGTAAGTATAAATTTGACACATAGTATTTTAGGTAAATAAAATGACTTCTACCTTTTACAACCGAATGTCTAAAATAAAAAAGTAAAATGCATCTACCGATCCATATTAAATGTTGACTTTCCTCTGTTCGGTTTATTTGTTCCTTTGCAGTCCCACTAATGATAATAGTATCTTCCTCGAATAGCAAAAGAATGGATTTTCTTCGTATGCATCATCAAGACTCCTGAATGGACATTATTGAAGTCAAATTTGATGTGAATAAATATCTTAATTACCTTGTTTAATTTTGGTTTGCATCTCACTTTACAATAAGAGTTCTGGTAAATGTTGTCTGAAAACCACTACACATAACACTTTTACAGTCTTTGCACGATTATCATGCAACAGGTTAACATTTTTCATTAACACAAATGCAATATTATTTTGTTTATATATAAATGTAGTTTCACCTTCCTAATATTTTAAAAAAAAATTTTCTTTAAATTATATTTATCTATATATAAAAAAAGGAATTTTTTGAAATACGGGATAATTTTATTAATGTTATTTTTCTTTGACATTAATTTATAAGGAAGGTCTGCTTAATATTTTCAGCAAGATGCAATTTCTTTGATCTCAAAATGAAAAATGGACTCGTCGCTCCCGAGGAGGAATTCGTAAGAAGTGGAGACACTTTGGATGTAAGATGCGCTGCTGGATATACGATGCTCAACGTGAAGCCAATTTGCAGTAACGGCAAATGGACTGAATATGGAAATTCACCTTGCCAAGAGGGTGGGTTGAATTATTTCTGTCATCACATTTTTGATATAATATTTTTTTAAATTATACCTAAAGATATTTTAAAATGTATGTATTTTTTTATAATTTCTTTTCAACATTTTCCATTATTTTCTAAAAGGAAATTTAGCAATAAACAATAAGGTATTTTTCGAAAAAATACTATTCTTCCTAATTGGGTCTGTTAAAGTATTTTATACCAAACTCCAATTCCAAAAACCAAGCTTCATCTATCAAGGTCTTCCATTTTGTTTATAAACTTAGATAGCCAAGCTCCTAATTAGCCAAGGTGTAATTCCTTAGTATTAGGAGATTTTAAAGTGGTCAATCGAATAAGCGGAGGGGAACCACATTCATATGCAATAAGATAGACCATTTCCTCACTCTTATAGCATTTTCTGCATACTGGGTTTTGTTGAAAAACTTCTATCTTATGAAGTTGTTTTCTGAAATAGTAATGCTTAGTGATGAATCCTATAATTATTGTATCTTCCGTCTTTGGTATCTAAGAATTTCAGAACTTATTTTCGCAGATGATTTACAAATCTTACATTTAGAGTTTTGCTGTTAAGAGGATCCAAGTTATACTTTAATAATTTTCTGATTTTTCCACTTAAGAATAGTTCTGTCTTTCCAGCTCATCATCTTTCTCATTACCTTCTATACCTACGTGCTTCTTTTTTGCACCCAGATAATAATTAATTTATTCTTAGTTTAAAGTTTATTTAGAAGCGTCATACATTCCCAAAATAATGTTAGATTTGTTTCGGAATAAGTTAATAGCCTAAAATGTTGCTTGGCTCTTGTTAAAAATAAGAATCTGCTTATCCTGATAGCTTTGTCTTAAATCTACCAAGAGATACTTACGTATTGATAAGTATTCCAGTCTGAAATACTGTGGCTTACTTACCGAGACCTTTTGAGAGATTAATTTTGTGTGGGCGATATGCCATATAATACCATCCTGCGAAGTTGTCTTTCTTTGATTAATCTGTGAACCAGATAAGATCAACGAAATTATAATTATACCATCCCAATGTAATCCCATTTTTTTTCTTCCCTAGGAAAGGAAAATAACCTCAAATGGAATTTAAAACACTTATGTCTCCTTTCCATGATGCCTGAAGGTATCTTTAGAATAGGTTCATGAGTTTTTTTAGAATTATCAAAATGACGCTAAGCTGTGGGTTTGTCTTACCATTGATTCTGCAATATCGTTCAATATGCAATCATTCTATCAATTCTACAAATGAAGCTGTCTTAAGGGGTCAGATCTGAGATGGTCTCAAATGCCCTGATAGACACAGACATCATAGCATCTGTGAGGCACAGGAAGCATATGTTTGTTGATTTCCTTGAATTTCCTTCACAGTTTTCTGCTCAGCCTTGCACCTCCAGATTGCAGAGACATAAGTTATGGTAGGGCTGACAATTGCTTCGTACAATGGAAACATCATTTTTTGGGGTAAGTTGTAGCTTTTACCAATCATACGTTTGCACAGCATGATACAATTTTTGTTTGATTAATTTTGTAATTGACATGTTTATTCCAAGTGTGGTTGTGCTCAAGAAATACACCCAAATACTTCAATTCAGATTAATTGGTTTAAACATTCAAAACCTCTAGGACAAAAAAAAAAAATCCATGAGAGTAAAAGGTATAAGATCTGTCTTCTGAGGACTAACATTCAGATCCCTTCCTTTCTACCTTTTACTATAACTCAATGCATTTTGCATCAGTTTAGAAGTTGAAATCTCAGTCCAGGAGGAATAGAATATTGTCAGATACATAATTTTGTGAGTAGCCGTTCATTCTGTCTGGTGGTTAGAGTATCTGACTAAGGATGGGGAAAACCTGAGTTCGAATCCCGGCTCGGGCATGGATGTACTTTCTCTTTCTCTCTCTGTGTTTCTTGTCCTTTCCTCAGATGATGGATGAATGTGACCCGCCCTATAAATGGGTTTGTGGTGGTGTTGCGTGGGTGATGCTACTCGTACCTCCGTGACTTGTTTCACAGGTGCCCACCGGGTGACGATAAAATGAGTAGCAGTTTCCGGCCTTGTCTCGGCAAATGGGTTAATTACTCTCAAGGGAGTTACTCAATGGTGTCAGCTATTAGAAAAAAAAATAGTTTTGTGAGTAAAGCAGCTTATATCATTCAAAGAGTAATAAGGCTATTTACGACTAGTGTCATAGTAGCAATGCTAAAACCCCAACTTGAGAATAACTTGTGATTTATTTTTCAAATGATTCTATAAATATTTTCATTTGGATAATTCTATCTGAAAGTAGAATCTTAATCCATGTATAGAAAATATGATTTAGCTCTGTGTCCTATAAGGCTTCAAAGATGGATAAGTATGAACTACACTACTGTCAAAAGCATGAATGTCTATAAAACTATCCGAAACAATTTCCTTTCTATCCACTGTGTCATTAAATAAATAAGAAATATGTTGCTATGTTATTTCAGTGTATTTACCAAGTTGATAGGAAAATTGTAGGTTATGGAAGGGAAAACTATTTCTTTATATTCCCTGACATGTTTATCAATAACTTTCGCCATAATTTTAAGGAAGAATGAAGAGTGATTGGTCTAAAAGACTTAGCCTGGTCAAAGTTATCAGGTGTAGGAACAAAAACAATCCTAGTCTTCTGCCATATCATAGGAACATATTCCTATTCAAGCCTTAGATCCATATCTAAGCTTTAGCTTTATATAATCTAGCCTTTTAGATCAACACGAGCATTATTTCATCAGTGGGCAGGGCTTTTGAGTGGTTTAAAACAGGCAACCAATCACTTTATTATATTATAGTTGAAGAAATTTTAACATAGGCCAATTCATTTCTATACACTCTTTTCAAAGAGCCAATGAATGTAGCCATTCATTCCTAAATAAGTCTCTAACCTCTGAAAAGTAAAAATTCTATTCATAATTCCCATAATCAACTTTCTAATGCTAACATAGTTGTTCTCCATATCCTTTAAAGTTCCAACAAATATTGGTTCATCCCTTCTAAGGAGTTTTTGACTATCTCCTTCCGATATAGAATCTATCTTTTCACAGAATTTCTTTCAGGAGTCTTGTTTACATTTCCTAATTTTTTATAATTTGTATAGTTATAGATAAAATTGGTATAGATAATTGGGTAGAACTTTCTTGTATTTATCTTATTTATCATTTTTCTTTGATTTATCAAAAAATTTCCAACTGTTTGTCTTTTCATTAGTGAAAGAGTTAATCCATCAAGAGTAGTCTGGTTTTACTCTCTTCGTAACACTGGGCAATTATTTTTATAAGAATCTAGAATGGCTTTTGCAGACATTCTGCAGTAAATTCTATTTATAGTTGTCTTTAATGTCCTTCAAGCTAGCTGTTCGAAATTTTTTCTGTTTTTCATCATATAATCTCTGAAATTGTAGACCTATTTTTAATTTAGAGTCAGTTTCAAAGTCTATACTTTGATTGTCTGCACCTGAAAGCATATCATGAAATTTCTCCTTTTTAATCATTATACTGGTTACAGAAGTTACTATAGTGATATCAATCACTTTCGATCTCCTTAAAGTAATGAAAAAAATGAGAGTTTCTGATTTTTATAACATCTAAATTATGTCTAATAATAAATATTAAAATACACTCTCCTGTTTTATTATTTCCCAGGGATAGTCATTAATTTATTTTCACCACATACTTCATCAGTTTATCCAGAATAGGTTCAAGAAACGTCTTCTTTTCAAAGGGAAGTTTGGACGAGCTTTTTATTTTCATCATTTTACCACAAGAAAATCTCTATGGATAAATTTCAATAAGAGACAGAATTTCCATGTCATTTTGTAGAGGGATACAGATTCAAGCATTGTTATTAAAATAAAATTAACTTACTCTCATTTCCTTTAAGGTCAGTAATTCTGCCTTTGAATTGGTTCTTGCATTGCTTCTTGAATGGTTCTTTAATTAGGTTCCGATGTATACCTAACAATCTGGAATTTCTTGCTGAAGTTGGTGTTTTCACTCCCACTGTTATGGATGAAGAACCTTCACAGCTTAGAGAGTTAGCTAAAAAGTTTTTAGTGTGCATTTGGTAAAATCTATTATAAATTTTATATCCTCTTCCACCAAGTTCTACGTTAATTTAAGGCACATTAAGAGTTGTGGTCTGTCTTGATGGATCATTCTTCAAGTGAAGGATGCGCCATTCACTTGATATTAGGCCAGCATTCTGTGCACGGACTTTTTTAATGTCTTTTTAGGGTCAACAACACTTTTAGTAGTTTTGCAATGATTTTGATGGTTTTGACAAGTTTTCTTGCTTCGTCCACCAACAATTATTGTTCCTGCCATGTATTGATATCTCCTACAGTCACTTCCAGCCATTTATAGCTTTCTACGTCTACAAAATTGATGATAAGTATTCTATTTTCTAATTCCGAAAAGAAATTGGAGACTTTACCCTTGATATTGTCATTTTTATTGGTAGGAGTTGCAAGTCAAAAAGCTTGTTTTTCCGATAGGTACTTATCAGGATGCCTATCCAGAAGCAAAGTCACCTTGACTACTATTAACTTTCAGGCGTGTCTTTATTAGCAGTTTTCTAGGCCATATCTTGTTCTCTTGTACCATCGACTGACATTGTCTTTTATTACTTTTTTCCTAGGGTTTTGCAATCCCAATGCGCTTGTCGAATTTCAGCTTCAAAATCAACTTTCTTTTCTCCTTCCCAGAAAGCTTTTTTTTAATCACTATCCTATCTAAAAAGGCTGTCATATTATTAATAGTTTATTCTACTCTAGACGTGGAAGGATTGCAGGTCATTTCTACCTGTACTGCAAAGAAGCCATTTCTCTTCCTTCAGTTGAGTTGCTCTGAATTTCCTTACCTTGTGAAGGCAGACCTACTTCAAAAGTTTTATCTGCATGAGCTGATTCTCATGAAGCTATTCTTTTAAAGCAAAAGAAAGGTCACTCAGTTTCCACTACGTGACGATCTTGATTACCATTCTTTATTGATTTACATAAGTAATTGTTTAATCAATTTTTTGTAAGAGATATTGTTTTATTTTGGAGTTATTCTCATAATAATTAAATGACTCCCTTAACACGATTTATTGCAATATCAAGAATCGTAAAGATTACTATGGTAGACATTTTCAATGATTTTATGGTCGCGTTCGGTTCATTAGCAAAGTGAAGAAATAGTCAAATGTAAACAAGGAGATTATGTGGCCATCGGTGCATCCCTATCGACATGAGCATAAAGGAAAAGGAATTACGCTTGCAAATAACATTTTGAAAAATTGGACCAGTAGCAAATTGAAAATTCTTTGTAAAAAAAATTTAGAAATTTGCTGATTCCAGAACTCAACTGCCTCAGGGACGATTCATCCGCAATAGCAAGACTCCAAATTGGTTACTTCCAAGAAATGAGGATATCTTTCAAAAATAACTCCAGATCATATATTTTATGTAAAAATGAACTTCAAACTCTATCAACCAGTGAGTTCTTCAGAGATGTCTTGCTATTGCTTCCACTATTTACGAACTCAGCTCACGACCACAGGACATCCTTTATATTCTTGAAACTCCATATCTGGTAAAGTTTGTCATGCAATGTTTTTGTTCCATTTAACATGGATAAGATACATGCAACAATAACTACAACGAATACTTCATAACCCATGTATGATATTTTG
>JAPDSC010155099.1:54421-100838 GCA_026290005.1 Latrodectus geometricus
ACAATAACTACAACGAATACTTCATAACCCATGTATGATATTCTGTTAAAAAGGGCATATTAGGAAGAACAAGATATGTACACGCGAATAGATTTCAAGTAAAAGTTACCTTTTTATGTAAGTTTTAAACAAATAAAAGAGCTATCATTCCTTTTAGGTACCTTTATTGAATAAGAATAGCTTAGAAATCAACATGCTGAGTTCTCATACCTTATAAAAAAAAAACAACCCTACTCAGGAACATTTAGATTTTGCTAAATCTATGAATAATTTTCTATAAATGGTGAAATACTTTACACGAATCTTGTGTGTTGAGCAAAGCAGATAATATCTGAAATACTTTCTTCATTTAAAGAGAAGCATTATTTCCCATGACACATAAAATTTGCATTTAGTTGTAAAATCAACTATTATTTTCTGCATACATATGTTTCCTTTTTTATATAAATAACACGAATCTTGACATTTATGGAGGTCATTCGGGTGATTGAAAATGATATCATATCATGCAAAATAACACTGCGATACATCATTCAGTTTTTTATTTCATGAAATAATTGTGAAAATATTCTAAAATTAGGAATTTTTCCATAATGATTACCAAAAAATTCTAATACTTAAATTCATCGCCTACTTAATTGTGCTATTTTTAAAATAATTAAGCATATTTCAGTATAATTTGAGAAGAAAGAAAAATAAGCTTTTTTTTATCAATCTTATTTTATGCAAAATGAAAAAGAAAAGGATGAAAGAAGATTAATTTTCTTATTCAAAAAGCGCAAAAAAAAGAGGCATATTACATAAACTTTAAAAACTGATTGTAGAATAATATGAAATATATGTAAGTTTATATTAGGTGCTTATTTAAGAGAACTCAATAATGGAATTATTATAATAAAGATATCAACTGTATACGATTGCTACCATTTCACAAAAAATGAGCTACATTTAAGACTCCTGTTTTTATAGTACTGTGAAGATCAATTTTGAAGCAAACTGCCTGTATGCTTCAACGAATTATATTATTAAATGCTTATTTAATTTGGAACAAAAATTTTTAATGAAAGTATCAATTTTTGCTTAGTATTATTTTAATGCAGTGGAAAATTTTTATTAATTTGCTATTGAATAAAAACTGAAATACTAAATTAACATTATCTTAAATACACACTACTGGCCATTAAAATTGCTACACCAAGAAGGCGACATGCTACAGACGTGAAATTTATACGAAATGAAGAAGGTGCTGTGATATGCAAATGATTTGCTTTTCAGCGCATTCAAAGCGCCACTAGTGACACATACATTGTGTTTAAATGAGGAAATTGTTCAGCCGGTTCCTCATACACAGATTGTATTTGAACGTTTTTGCCTGGAGAAAAGTTGTTGTGATGCCTCGTGTAAGAAGGAGAAATGCGTAACAGCACGTTTCTGACTTTGATAAAGGTCGAATTGTAGCGTACCGGGATTGCGGTTTATCTTGTCGCAGTATTGCTGCTCGTGTTGGTCCAGATCCAAGGACTGTAAGCAGAATATGGAATCGATGGGTTCAGGACGGTAATACGGAACGCCATGCGGGATCTCAACGGCCACCTATCACTAGCAGCCGAGAAGACAGGCATATTATCCGCATGGCCGTAATGCATCGTGCAACCACGTTACGAGCCGTGAGTCAAGAAACAGGGTCGTTTGGAAGACAACAAGTGTCTGCACGAACAGTTTCGACGACGTTTGCAGTAGCATGGACTCTCAGCTCGGAGACCATGGCAGCGGCTTCCCTTGACGCTGCATCATAGACAAGAGCGCCTTCAATGGTGTGATCAACGATGAACCTGGGCGCACGAATGGCGAGACGTCATCTTTTCAGATGAGCCGAGGTTCTGTGTACAGCATCATAATGGTCGGATCCGTGTTTGGCAGCATCGTGGTGAACGCACACTGGCAGCGTGCATTCGTCATCATACTGGCCCATCACCTGGCGTGATGGTATGGAGTGCCATTGGATACACGTCTCGGTCACCTCTTGTTCGCATTGATGGTGCTTTGAACAGTGCACGTTACATTTCTGGTGTGTTACGACGCGTGGCTCTACCCTTTATTCGAGCCCTGCGAAACCCTATGTTTCAGCAGGATAATGCCCGACAGCATGTTGCCGGTATTGTACGGACCTTCCTTGAAACGGAACATGTTCGGCTGTTGCCCTGGCCAGCACGTTCTCCAGATCTTTCACCAATAGAAAACGTCTGGTCAATGGTTGCCGAGCGACTGGCACGTCACCAAACGCCAGTCACTACGGTTGATGAACTGTGGCATCGTGTTGAAGCTGCATGGGCATCTGTACCTGTACATGCAATCCAATCTCTGTTGGACTCAATGCCCAGGCGTATAACTGCTGTTATTACTGCCTGAGGTGGTTGTTCTGAGTACTGATTTCTCAGGATCAATCCAGCCAAATTTTTTAAAAATTTAATCACATGTTATTTCTAGTATAATACATTTGTGCAATAAATATCATTTTGTTATCTGCATTTCTTCCTGGTGTAGCAATTTTAATGGCCAGTAGTGTAATAACTTAGCCATGTTTTCTATGAACTGTTTGGTAATTTCATCTTATATTTTTAGCAACAATTTTTAATGTCTCATTATTTTTCGAATGATAGTTTTATTTTATGAAACAAAATAAATTTTAAATAACATATGAAACATGTAATTTTAGACAAATCTATTCAATCAGGTGAACAGTATTCTTCATTTTTTTCTTTATGCATTACTTCTGATAATGTTTATGTTTTTTAGATAGGAAATGGAAATTTTATCCTTTTTAAGAATAAAACTTTTTTACTTTTTTATTAAAGTAACTCTCAAAGTGTTAACGATTGATACATATCGAAACTATATTAATTAAATCTAATTTAAACTTAGAGTAAAATCTCGTTTCGTGGTTTAAAATTTGAATAGTATATATTTCTGCTATTTTTCTCGATGTCACATTGATTTTTACAAATATTTCATTTCGTTAACATAATTCAGTATATAAAATAAAAAGATGAATGTTAACCATTTTTTGGAAACAGATACTTTAAGAGATATTTTTCCGCATCATTTGAACAAAGACGATTATCAATAAATTATAAAGCTCATGAAAAAGTATTTTTGACTTGACATTTTTCTAATTTGAACAGTTTTTATTTTCAAATACAGATAATTGCTACGTTTCTGATATTGAAAATGGGGAATTCACTTCCTTGATCCAGGAGAAAAGGTTTCTAGGACTCAAAAAAGAATGGAAATACGTAAAGGTAATCAAATGCTTTTTTCAGAAAACTTGTATTAGATTGAATGTGTTTCTATCAGCAAGTCCCCAACTCTGTAAATAAGAAAACCTGTTGATCAGTATTCTTTACCATGCATCACGCAGCTTGTCCTTTTTGGACCTTGTGCCACAAAACCCAACCAACCAATTGCCGTGCATCATTCAAAGTTTCATTCTATATTTGTACTTTGTAAAGGGTTCCCTTTACATATTTTCTTGGAGGCTCCTGTGGCAGAGGAAGTTTTCATCAAGTGTTGCGTATGCTTTACTGCAAAATATACTTTGTGCAAGTGAAAAGAAACTATGTGCGTCATTGATTCCTATACTATATGATCTATACAGCTATCTCTATTGATGTATCTTTCTGAATGTAGCTGATACATCAATAGCAGTATTTTTCTTGATCAACAGTTGACTCACTCATGCGGAGCGCGCGATGATAACTTTATACGTGTTCTGTATTCAAGACCTGGTATAAAGTGACACCTGGTTAAATAAGAATTTTATATAAATTATTCTTTACTTTCGCTGAGTTTTAAAAACTTATTATGAAACTTCTAATTTATTTACAAATTATTTTAAAGATGATGATCGTTTAATACAATGGATTTAAATTTTATGGTGTACTTCAAATACGAAGATAAATAATTGGATTCTATAGTCTAATTTTTATGAAATATGATTTCAATTTATGTCCTATTGAAAGAGGACATAAATTGAAATCATATTTCATACATTGCATTGACAGGAATTTTTTTTTAAATAACGTCTTATCAGAACTGATTTTAAAAGTAATAACTGAAAAAGGAAAGTAATCTTCCTTTATGTCTACTTTACAATTTCGATTCATTTTCATTAAATAATCCCAATTTTATTTAAGTTTTTGACACGTGAAGTGGAAAACTAATGGCTGTTTGTAAGGCATTCAACGCCCATTGCGTATTTCTGTTCAATGATTTTTATAGATAGTGAGTCATATTCAAGTGTGGGAAGGTAGGAAACATGAAAAATTACCAAGAACTGCCTCAGAAACCTATAAAAGGGCAACCTTAATTTCTCGTTCAGAAAATTCATGCAACAACATTATTTAACATTGTATTTCTAATAATATACTTTTAATTAAAATTGGTAAAAAAATGTAAATCATCTAGTGCTACACCGAATAAAGGTTGAATAATTAAGAGTGAATTAATATAATTGCTAAATATTACTAAGTAATTATTATGAACAACACTAAATGTGTATCATAAAATCACCTATTTTATTTAACCAATTAATATCGCCATCATTTAAAATCACCGAATCCGAAGTTGAATTGAGAACCGAATTAAACTTACATCACTATCTCTCGCTTATTTAAAATTTCCGGAGCTTTTCTTATAGCGTTTGTAACTGATTGAAATGTTGGTATGAACTTCTTGAAGAGTGATGTAATCAATCACATATCATTCTAATATCGAACTCTTTAGGCAAGAAACGTGTGATTCACTTATAAGAAATTGTCATCTATGCTTAATTAGTGCAGGAATAATATTTACTGTATCAGTTCTCCCCTTTTTCTGTATTCCCACAATTAGTTTTTTCTTTTTTTTTTTTTTTTTTTTTTTTTTTTTTTTTTTTTTAAACAAAATAAAGATAAACACTTTTTCAGGAGTACTTATTACTATATTTATTTATGAAAAGATTCTGTCCGTTGCAACACATTTATAATATGCCATTAATAGATAAGTGGATAAAAAACGTAACAAGACCGAAAGCAAAGCAGCAAAACTAAATGAATATTTTCTGATTCCAGAAAGATGTGAAATGCAAAATTTGATGACCAGTAGATGCTGAATAATTAACATTGTAAATAGCATCGTATTTCATTTGTTTTTAATGACTTGAGAACAACAATCACTACATAACATTTTAAAGTTATTTCAAAAGATATCTATAAATTATTTATATTTTTTATAATATTATGTGAATCCTCAGATTTACATAATAATATAACAAATAACATTCTGAACACTAGATTTACTTAATTCGACGACCCTTTCAAAATGTCGTCTTCAAACACGCAATCTAAAATATTCATTATTGAAAAACCGCTAATTTTTATAGATGGCATCACTGGAATAGATTTTTTTTTTTTTCGAAAACGTGTAGGGAAAAACAGCGGAATACATTCAAGTTATTTTATACACCCAATTTTGACTAGCTGTTTTCCCATCAATTAGTTAAAAGAATAATCATTAAAAATAAAGATATCATTTTAACTTCATGGATGCTTATGTTTTAAATCGTACAGAAAATAATCTTTCAAGGTATCTAGTTAGTCTGCCCTTGATTAGTGGTAAAAGCCGTCACTATATGTTATAAAACAAAAAAGATCTCCTAAGCTTCAAAGTAAAACTGAAATTTCTCACCTCAGTGTCTACTTTTAAATATGTATTAGAAAAGATCAATATTTTTCGAAAAACTTTGATGTAAAAAATTATAATTTTTGTAAAGACACGATATTTAAAAAAATCTTCTAGGAGAGAACTGGGAGTGTAAAAGAAGCGGGATCCTCTCTGTATGTGAGCTGCAATCCCCGGTATTCCTTCCAAGGAGGAAATAACAATAACGTTAAGGTCGTTTGTTCAGAAGGACAATGGCAACCGAAACCTCTATGCCTGCTCCGTGAGTCCAATTTTTTACATTATTGTATACTTTTAAGCACTTAAATCGGGTTTCTTACAAGAAAGATTTCTTTGTCAAAATCCATACAAATATTGTTACTTTTTTTAAAAGGTGCGCTATTTCTTTCAAAACACCAAATTTTTACAGATTTAAATTACAAACAAATATGAACTAAAATTTATTTTTCATTTTTATTTTATAGCAGCTAAATGGAATTCTTTCTAGAGATTAACGTAATAAATATTAAATTACACTGCTGGACACCCAAATTGCCACACCAAGAAAAAAAGACATATTAGAACGAAATTTATTTTGTAGATAACATGTTGCTCAAGTATCAAATGATAAAGTTTATAGACTTTTTCGAAGTGTGGTTCCTGCCAAAATCAATAGCCAGAGTAGCCGCCATTGTTGGAGATCACCGTTGCCACGCGTCTCGGCATTGATTAAAACAGAGTTTGTTTGTGTTCTTGGGGTACAGCAGACAAGCAGCTTCCACACGTTGCCAAAGTTGATCTAGCGTGGCAGATGGAGATATATAATCTGGGTCAATCGTTGAGAAACCATGGACAACATGTTTTCTATCGGTGAAATATCCGGAGAGTTAGCCGGAAGTAATTTAATCTGGCGATTGACCATTTAAAATGATTGACCATACGAAAATACCCTTAGACAATGAGTGCTGCTTGTGGTCGCGCATTATCCGGTTGAAATATGGTTGTGGGCAAGCCCTGAAAATAAGGCTCAAACACCTCAGATATATAGCGCTGGCTGCTTAAAGTACCGGAAGGCGATCTAGAAGAGTTCGAAAGTGATGTCCAATACCACTCCAAAGCATAATGCCTGGTGCATAAGGCAGCTGTTCAGCATCCTCTCTTCGCAGTGTTTCCTGACTCGAATGCGACCATCGTGGTGTTGCAGACAGAATTTTTTTCGTAATTATTTTGAATACAGAGAGGAAATTATTTTGTATTGGAAAAGAAATATAATTTTCACCTTATTAGAAGAGTGCCACTTTACATAATTTTAACAAGTATATTCAAAGTAATATTATTGTCGAAATAAAATATATAAAGATTTAGATTAATGAAAATCGATCCACAAAACGCCCACAATTAGTAGAATAATTTAGAATGTAAGATTCTAACTCTAAGATTTTAGTTCTAAATGTAAATCTTACATTCTAAATGTAATTATGAGGGTTCATTTAAATGTATATAAGTACCTTTTTTATTATAGCTAGTTTTGTATATTCATAAAGTTTAAAAATGTGAAAAAATAAAAAATTATAAAATTTTGTTAAAAAATTTATTTATTGTTGCAATATAAACCCTATATGTATTTGAAACTGATATTTTATAAAATGACACATCGTGCAATTATTTAAAATAAATGAATTAAGAAAGGCAGTGAATAAGAAAAGTAACTCCCAACCTTAAAAGGAATAGCAGAGAATCGAGCTTATATACACTGACAAAAACAATTAATGAATATTATAAGTTTTACATAAATAAAGACATAGGCGAAATGTTTTTTGCTAAAAATGGAGGAAGAGAATCACAAATGAAAAATTTTCTGATTTTCAAACCGTGGAGTATGATAATTTTGAGTTCGACGTCAAAAATGTCGCTTCAGCGCCAGTGAATGAAATTTGACTTTCAACAGAAATAAAAGACAATGAAGACAATGATGATTGGCATCCAGTGACTGCTTTGTTTTGATGAGTACGATGTCTCAGCGAAGTCATTTAACCGATTGAGAAGCTTGGAGAGTTGTTGGTAGGTTAGAAGGAGGCCAAACTCAAGCCGAAAAAATGCAAACCATTGGAGTGTCACAAAGTGGGATTTCCAGGATCTGGAACCGTTTTATGGAGACTGGAAGTGCAGGCCGAAGACTAGGACAAGGTCGTAGACGAGCAACAACGCCAAATGAAGATCGTTATTTAGTGTTAATGGCTCGGAGATACAGAAATATGAACGCTACTTTTCTCCAACAACACCTTCGCTCGGCTACTGACACCACGGTCTCACTCAGACTGTCCGAAACCGGCTCCATGTTGTAGGTCTGTATGCTCACCGACAGATGGTATGTGTTAAACTAACATCAAGGCATCATCGCGACCGCAGGGAGTGGGAAACAGAGCATGTGCAATGGAGGAGAAATGAATAAAGCAATGTTCTTTTTTATGACGAGTCCCGTTTTTCTGTTCATCCTAATAATAGGCGTATTTTCATCTGGAGGGACCGTGGCATTAGGAATAATCCTGCGTTCGTGCACGAAAGTGTCAGATTTTGCGGAGGGGGAGTGTTGGTGTATGGTGGCATCTCCATTGACGGACGCACAGACGTCTATATCATTCGAGATGCATCTCTCACTAGTCACCGATATAGGTATGAGATCCTCAGACCTATTGTAGTCCCTTACGCTGCTGCAATCGGAGATGACTTCATTTTAATAGACGACAACTGCAGGCCACATCGTGCTAATTTGGTGGAAGATTTCCTTTCTGAGGAAGGAATTGTACGAATGGAATGGCCTGCGTATTCTTTAGACATGAATGCTGGCCACCAACCACCCCCACAAAATCTCCAAGAACTGGAGAGAGTTCTTCTAGAAGTGTAGAACAGAATCCCCAACTCGTGATTTATAGCCTCATTGACTCCATGCCTCAAAGGTGTTCAACGTTGCTGGCCGTCCGTGGAAACCGTACCCCCTACTGAAAATGACTTCCTTTGAAGACACCTTTTCTTATTCTTTTTTTTCTCATATGCACAAATTGTGTTTTTTTCCTTTTGTACACAAATGCGCAATAAAATGCATTTTTTTTCTACCAAACATGTGTAATTTATTCTCATATAACCTACTACGTCTGTCGACCACGTATCAATCAGCTAAAATGTTTCCCAGCCACAATATCCACCTAAAACCGCAATATCCTTTAATTGTTTTGATCAGTGTATAATGATGGGAAGAAATATTTTAATATATCATTTTTAAGCTACACCATCTTGTTTCAATTCAATGTTCTTATCTGAAACATAAGAACATTGAATTGAAAGAAGAATTTGAAGTTACACTGCAAGAACATTGAAACGTTTTTGCAGTGTAACTTCAAAAACTTAGCTATAAAAACAGCGAGTGGGGTATTTTAATCGCTTGACCAATCAATTAATATTAGAAGCAACTTGGATACTGATAGGTTTCATTTTACATTAAGTTTACTTTTACCCCATAAACAAGACTTATTGATTTCATAGAATTTTTAGTTTAAGCATAATGATTTTTCATTTTTGTTATTCGTATTGATGAGCCGGCTGATGGCTGAGTGGTTAGCGTTCCTGATTCCTAGACTGTTGGTTCCAGGTTCAAATCCCTGTTCGGGCATGGACACATTTCCTTTCTTTCGCTGTGTTTCTGTGTCTTTTCTTCTTCTGCGATGATGATGAATGTGGCCCGCCCTATAAACGGGTTTGTGGTGGTGTGACGTGAGTAATACTACTCGCTTCTGTGACTTGGCTCACAGGTGCTCAAGGGGTAATTCTAAATGAGTAGTAGTTTCTGGCCTTTGTGGTGAAGGTTTGAGTGAAAATGCCGGTTCTGGAACACGGCGGCACGGTCGAATTGAGTTGTTTTCCTCCTCCTGTTGAGTTGAGTTGTTTTCCTCCTGCTGTTTTGGTTTTGGTTTCTCAAATGGAGTTGAGTTGTTTTTTCATCTAGTGCCCACCACTGGAAAAAAAAATTCATGTTGATGAAACTTATTTTTTTTAACTTTTAATAAGAATTAATGGAAACAAATATCTTTCCCTAATAACTGCAGTGCGTGCTTAAAAACTGAAAACAAAATTTAATCTCACTATCCATAAATGAAAATTGCTCTTTCTATCACAGATCAAAATAGTAAGGTTCAATGACTTACTATTTGGAAGGCAGAATAATTGATCATTCAACCACAGAGTCAATTAATGAATTATAGTATTTTGAGAGTCAACAAGGGTTTTATACTTGTGTTTGTGTGCATTATAATACCTACATCTTAGATCGCAAAGTAGCAGTTCAAAAATGTTGTAACATTTTTTGAGTAATTCTGACAAGTCTTTTCATCAATAAGGCGTCTCATTAGCAAGTCGTAAAAATACAAATATAACAAACACCCCTATAGAGTAAATGCCATGGCTAAGTACAATAATTTCGTGCGAAGAGAGCTGTCTTATCAATAAGATATACAAAACCAAAGATTGATCAGAACTTTTACTACCGCATAACAAGCCAATAATACTGTTGTTAGGTCTTAGAAAAGAATTTTACACATATTGTGTCGTAAAAGTGAAAGAAAACCCCAAATAGACATGTAAAAGCACATAAAAATCTGCCGTTGCTGAAAGGGATTGAGATTGAAGGATTTTCCCTCCCAATTGGCGTTCTGTTCACGACATTGTGAGGGGCGCATCTTCCACGAACCCATCAAATGCTGTTCTTCCCGTGATAACCACTTGTTATACCTATTTTAATGGTTGAAATCCAAAAACTGATTTTCAGAGAATGTTTTTATTCAATGGAGAACGGCTCCTTAATGTAAGCAATCAAACATTCGTCGTCTGTAAAAATTCTTTTAAAATAAAAGTGCATTTTTCTTATTATTTTTCAATGATTTTTATATAGCACTGAAATAGAATTTCTTCATGAATATAAAAAAAGGAGCAATCAAGCGTAGGAATGTTGAAAAATTATCAAGAAACTCATGTGGTAAAAAGAATCCTAAATGTATTTATATTCAATGGAATAATCTTCAGCATTTTTACATAACAGCAAAACAACTTGAGGCTGAGAGTGATAAGTACATTTCTTTTGGTATATGTCTAGGAGAATTCCAAATTACATCTTTTTTTTTTTTTTTTTTTTTTTTTTTTGTCGAGTGCCAACCAGGCTGGCAATATGGGGTGTGCTGCTTCACTTTTCCAACTGAACCATAATTTGGTGTGGAGTCCTCAATACACATATGCCATAGGTACCCGTTTATAGGGTAGGTAACCATTCATACAAGGAAAGGACAAAGACAAGAGAGAGAGAAAGTATATCCATGCCTGAATCGGGATTCAAACCCAGGACCTCCCTATCCGCAGTCAGGCACACTAGACAAGGTAGGTGGTATAAACTACATATTAGTAAATATAAATCAGGCCATTCAAAAAGACTTTTATACAAAATTTCATATCGATATTCTTCACTGACTCCCTTCTTCCCTTTATCTACATGTGGTTCTGAACAGGTGGCAGAAAGACTATTGGTTTAAAAACTCATGAAACTCTCCCTTGAAATGAAGCTGAATGAGTTGCTTTTTCTTATAGTCATAGCCCTTTTTACCTCTTTTCAATATACTTAGCCAACAACCACCTTTCCTTTGAAACTTTGTTTGCCATTGTAAATATTTTTTCATGTTACCTATTTTAATTAAGAGGGCTTTAGAAAAAGATTTTTAACTATTAAATAATGTATAGAAGTTAAGCAGTGAGTTATGTCTGAACTTTTGAAAATCCCTTGCTTAGAACATACCAATCATAAGTAGAAGGAAATAACCACTGAAAAATTAAAAACAATGTAAGCACTCTCGGTATTCCTAAGGTAAACAAATTTGAAGGTACTGAAAAATGTAGAAATATAATTTTTGTGTGCAATAAATGAAAATCCTTTTAAAAACGAATATTAATCAAAATAAAGGTAAGAAAAAAAAGATAATAGTGTAAAAAGAAAAAAAAAAAAAAACGATAACATAGGAGAAAGCAGTTAAAAAACTCGAATTTCGAAACTGATCTAGTAGGAGCACCAGAATTCCTCTTATTGACATCAAAGACAAAAGTGTCAAATGTTAACAATTACAAGAGGTTTTCCAAAATCAAAAATTTAAAAGATTCTTCTGGTGTAAATTAATAAGAACGAATATAATTACTCTCAAGTTATATAACTGTGACAATCAGAGAGTGCTCTGATTTTACAATTTCAAGATAAGAAAGAAACATACTATACATTCCTTTTATTTATAAATAAGAATTTTTTATTAGAAGCTTGTGACCAAATTCTGCAGCTGAAGGAATCCTAAAGGATTAATTATGAAGGATCATTTACACCATTCATGTGATGAAGGAATAAAATAAATCTACATTTTATATATTGTTACTTTGCCTGCAAATCCTCAGTTTAAAGAAATTTTTTTATATTTTTTACCCGTTTAACTTAACAACAAAAGTTGAATCACACTACGAATTGAAAGGCTTACTACAGATATCAAAGATTTCACCATTCCGAAAACATGATTGATTGATTGATTGACTGGTTTTTATGGCGCAAGGTCCAAGAAAGGACATGCTGCGCCAAGAATAAAATTTTAGTTTTGCATTTCTTTTCCGAAAACATGAAATGCATAAGCAAAATACGAGGATGCACATCCAGAAAACTTTCGAAGAAATTTTCGAATTTAAATTGCAGCAAAGTAAAGCAGAAAACTCGTAAAATTATACCAAGTTCGAATCCAGAATTATCTTCACACAAACTACACATAAACAAAATAAAAGAATTCAATGAATTATCTTCACATAAACAAAATGAAAGAATTCAATGAAGAAAAATAAGTATTTTCAGAGCTAATAACTCAACAGTACTGAAACTCTAAATTTATTTAATGCAGCAAAAGCTAACTAAAAGGAACCAAATACTAATAATAACAAATAAATCATAGTTGGATTGAAATCAAAGGGTATTAAAAAAAAACCTTAATTTCCAAATTTTATCAAAGATAATAACATTGAAATTACCTCGCTTAAAGAAAGTCAATGAAAGTTATTTCAAAGAATTTAACAATCCTAATTATAATATAATTAGAACAGTCAGAGTAAAACATGACTTAATCGGAAATATATAAATGAGATCTTTGGTAATATTAATCTATCATATAAAAGAATTGTTCATAAACTTATTAAAAAAAAGGGTAATAGAATGAATAAAATGATAATAATTATCTCTGTAGAACGAAAAAGTTTAGAAATAAAACTGAAATAAATCGATGCTTTCATTGAAATATTTGGATGAAAATACTGGAAAATTTTTTTTTCTCTACAGTAATATTCCAATTCAATATTAATACCACTGAAGTTGCGAATGAGGTGACACTTCTCTCTCTTCGGGAGTTTCCAAATTACAATTTGATGTAGTCATTTCTACTATGAAAACATTACAAAAGACTAATTATTTTTACAAATACTTGATTATTTTACATCCTAAAACTCAAAAAATAAGGCGAATAGTGCTCTAATGAAATTCATTGGGCGTAATCATCAAGGCGCGCTACGCAGGAGTTCAAATGTAATTATTTTTCACAATTAGCTCAGGTGGAAGTGTGAAGGCCCTGCACTCTTGAAATGAAAGCAAACATATTGCACAAGAGAGACGGATTTATAAGTTTTGAGTTGCATTGAAGATTGTGAATCTTATTCCTTAAAATAAAATGCATTTTTCATTCTTCAATAACACTCAAAATTAGTTAAATACAAATTTTAACGTAATATTTTTTTATTCTCATTTATCATAAATGCCTAGAAAATTTGGTTTCTGGTCTTTTAATAGCTCTTCTGAACAGTACATATTAAAAATATAAGATGATTAGTGTCTTGTTTACACAAAAGAGAGGTCTCCAAAGTTTAAACTCCAGCAAACAGCTATGGCCTTTAAAAGGACTTCTAGTAAAATCAGACCTTTTAATCAAAAAAGTTGATTGACAGTTTCTATGATTTTACTTGAATGGAAAGAGAGGCTGTTCAAAAGTGCCCCTCATTTCCAGTGGCTCTCAAAAGTGTTCCTTAAAATCTCGTAGGCCTAAATTGAATTCAAATATAAAGCCAATTTTTTTTCCATATCTTTTTCATACTATCTTTTTGCTTTTTAATATTGACTTATTTTCTTTTTTAAAATTGAAAATGTAAAGAATCGTATAAAACACGCCACAAAAGTTATCGTATACTGAAACATTTTCTTAAAATTTCATAAATAAAATTATTGTCTGGCACTTTTCATTTTGGCGATGCTTAAAGGACTGACTTTATTTTTTGCTGTCTTATTCCGTTATATTTTATATAATATTTAAAAATGTTTCGTAGTTGTAAAAAAACAACGCACAGCATTCGAAAATTGATAATTTTTCATTATAAGTGTGGAAAATATCCATCCGGGATATTGCTCAATAAGTAAATTTGCCCCGTTCTACAGTGCATTATGTGATAAAACGCTTAAAACAGGAAAATCGGCTCGAAAATAAGGTAAGAAATGGTAACCCTGCAAAGTTAACTCGACGTGATCAAAGATTTATAGTTTGAAAATTTGTGTAAAATCCACGTTTAAGTGCTATAAAGATTTTTACGGAATTTACAGAAAATTTTTCTACTGCAATTTCACCTGAAACTATTCGACGAGTTCTCAGATCAGCTGGATTACATCGGCGTTTTGCTCGAAAAAAAATTCTTTGTGATTTTGAAAAATAGAAAGTTGGGCTTTCCTTCGCAAAATCAATGATAAATAAGTTCGAAGCGTATTCAAATCATGTCTTATTTACAGGTGAAAGCAAAGTTAACATTTTTGGTTCCGATTAGCGTATAATTGTATGGAGAAGAAAAAATGAGGAACTTAGTCCCAAGACCTTGGTTGGAGCATTAAAACAAGGCGGTGGAGGTATTCTTATGGTGAGGCGTAAGTCAGCATTAGGATTAGGTAATTTAATATTTATTGATAATATAATGAACCATGCTCTTTATTTAAATATTTGAAAAGATAATTTTAAATTATCCACCCAAAATTTGGGTATTGGAAACAACTTTATATTTTTATAAGAATAACGACCCTAAGCCCACAGCCCTCACCATTTGTGCCTAACTCCACGATTTCTTGAAACACCACCTCAGTCACCAGATTTAAACCCGATAGAACACATTTGGAGAGAACTAGTGGTTAGAGTACGAAGATACGACTTTTAATATGAAAACCGGACTGAAAACTGTATTGATGGAAGAATGGAGAAACATTGATGCGTATATTACGAAAAAAAAAAAAAAAAAAAAAAAAAACTGGTAAACTGTATGCCCAGACGTTTGAAATCTGTGGTAAACACTGCCCGATATCCTACAAAATACTAAGTGAGGAAAAGGCTATAATATTTATTAATACGTGCAAATTACTTTGAAGTGAACGAAAAGTTTTTTGAAATAACGTTTCTATTACTTTTTGGTTATTTTTCAAAAAAAAAAAATTTACTATGTTTATAAAATATTTTATGTAGTTTTGCCAAGAGATCTCTATTGATATTATTAAAAAATTCTCATATGCAAATATTAATTTTTATTAATGAATAAAGCACTGAAACTCGTAGGCTTTTGGGAGCCACTGTATTTGTAAGGTATGATGTTTTGTAATAGACAAGAAGAGAGCGGTCAGTTTAAAAAAAAAATTGTTGCTAAGAGTTGGAGGGTTATTCTCAAGATATTCAGTAAGCCAATCCTCTCCTTTAGAAAATAAAGTGTTTCCAAGGATTAACTCCATCTAAATAGATAAATAAATGGAAACCAGATAGACAGCATTTTTTCTGTCAATTCGAAACAGTATGTGACGCAAATCATGTGTGTTTTATGAAAAAGAAATATAAGTGTCTTTTGGTCAGGATGATACTAATCAGAGATGATTGGTGTTTTTGTCTCGCATCGAATTTCCAAGAAAAAAAGATTTTGAATACTTTAAATGTATCCAAATTTACAAAATAAAATTCGAACATTCCTAATTTGAGATATTAAGCTTTTAGATTTAGTACGCCCTCTTGGTGCATTTGAAATCCATACGCTTTTATAATTTTCGATTATGCATTGTTCCTCATTTTGCCAAGTGGTCTAAGAGTGTTACAATAACGACGAATGTACAACTGGAGTAGTGGATTGTATTCTGTCTTGACATATAGAATCAGAAAAAACAACTTATTTTCCTCTCAAATGATTTATTTCCACGAAATCAAATTTTAACGTAAATCACGGAAAAAGATATGTTTGTTAAAGCTTGGCTGAATTTGCGACATATTCTTAAAATTTCGTTAGCTTTAATCCAAAATCATTTTGACACTCAACATTCAATTTATTTCTCTGCTTTGTAAGGCAGGCCGCAAACTCGGTAGACCATCCGATAGAGACACCGTCTTATGGTATACAAACCCCGTCTTATGGAGGTCTTAATGTGACGTAGCTATGACGTTGTAATCTGACGTCATGGATATTTTAAACCAATGAGAATTTGTTTACATTCTCATTGTTTACATTCCGGTTCCATTTCCGATTGCAATATTAAAAAAAATATTATTACCTCTATAAAGATTTATAATTAACTCCTCCTCTTCAAATTTAAACTTGTAATAACTAGTACTCTCGATATCAACGTGGTATATTTTTCCTGCAGAAATTGAAATTAGCGATGTCTCGCGGAAAGTGCCAGATATTTCAAACCAGCTCGATATCCAGATTTGTCTCGCGCATGAGACATGTCTCTCGATACATGTCTCATGCGATCATCTACGAATTTGCGGCCTGCCTTACAACGAATTCAGGTGAATGAAACCAAATTCAAGAATATATAAGCTTGGAAACGGAAATATAGTATTACGAACTTTTGGACATTTTTGAGTAATGTATATGTCGTACAAAGTTAAGAATTACTAAAAAGCTTCAAAGTAAAAATATACTTGAATGAGTTCATCTTAAAATTCGATATTTCCAGGTTGAGCAAAAAGGGCGCCATCATCCATTCTGGGGTATCCTTCCAAAGAAATTTTTAAATTATCACTTAATTTATGATGATTGTAAATATTTTCAAGATTTCGGAGGCTATGTCCAATCATCTTAAATTAGAAAATAATTGAAAATCTTTACACAGCAATGATGTCTGGCCTCAATGAGTTTAATTTCATTTAAAAGTTTAAAATAACTGTCCGTGTATTGAATTGATGTAGACATGTTTGAATCTTCATTGAACTTTGTGAATATATATGTCAAATAAAACATTTTTATTTTTGCAGTTCGTCACTTAAGTATTTATTTCAAAAAATTAAATAAGTCTTTGTAAGCATGCACTTTTTGGTAACTATCGTCTCGCGATGTGCAGTAATACCTGGTTTTATCATTTTTCTCGCAAAGACTTCATATTTATTTTTTATTATACATACTGTATTCATTATTCGTCATAAAATTTAGCAATTATTAGTATTCATTTTTATCGATCTCTAGATTAACGCCTTATTATATTATATCTAACCGCTGGTTTTTATTTCGATCACTTTGGTGTCACCCAAATAACATTGATATCGCTTTTGTTGCTTGAAGGCGCTGATATTGGCTGATTGTCAATGAGTATTGTCCCAGAATGTTTAATTCGAAAAATTTTGCTTCAACAATTGAATGATGGATCTTTTGATTTATTTAACAATTATGGATCTTTTGATTTCAGCTGGGACTATGCACGAAGAAATATTCGTTCTGAAGGACAGTCTTCTGACACACAACGTGGTATCGACGGCCCCCACCACGGAGGCTTCCACCTTCTGCACCTACCCCGGCCGAGAGGATTTGGTGGCACACGATGGCAGCCGGATCCTGCAACTCGGAAGCAAAGTGGAAATCGGATCAACGGTTACGTTTTATTGCAAAAATTTCGGATATGACAAGCTGATTGGTCCTTCAAAGATCGTATGCTCAAAAGACGATCAGTGGCATTCATCAGAGCTACCAGACTGTGTGCGCCCCAGAATAGGTGACATCACTATTTTGTCATATTTTTTTGACTTATTCCCTAATTCTTCAACGACATTACAAAATACAGGAAAAATTGTTGTGATGTATTAACATGAAAGATGTTAATAAATCTCAAAAATTTTCTGCAACATTATTTCAACAACTATTGTAAATTAAAAATTTAATTTTAACAATTGATGTTGATAAAAATAAAAAGTGTATTTGAAAATGAGGGTTTTAAACTTTATAAATATATATATTTATATTAAATTTTGAGATGTATCCATTTGAATTTAAAATATTTGATATGGAGGAAACAAGTTAGTGTTGCAGAGATAATTTTTTTATAGATCTTAAATTCTATCATCATTAAAGTAAAGTTTTATTGAATTTAAACCAGAATCTTGTCCTTTTAAAACTATTAAAAGAAAGCTCTATTTTACTTTTGAAATGATTATTTTATACATTGTGAAGACCAGGAGCTAAAAAATCTTCCCTGTGTTTTGTGTTCTCCTGTGTTGTGAATATTTAATAGCACTTTCATAAAACCTGTTAAAAGCTTTGAAAACAAATACAAAAAATTCTGCATTATTATTGATGTGGAATAATTATCGAAAGAGTAAAAAAGATTGAGTCTCATTTTTCTGTCTTTTTTTAAAGGTCCTTGTAAAATATGATGCAATTAGCAGAAACAGCATTTATTTTGACACAATGGGACTATTTTACTACATACTTCTGTTAATAAGTTTCCCATACAAGCAGAAAATTTAAATTTAGTGTGGTCCAAATCTATGTCAGTATTTAAAAGATGTGAAAATATTTTTCAAGTAAGTTTATCGCCACGGTCGTAATATGATCTTGTAAATGTTTGAATGAAATGGCTGAAATTTTGATTGTACAAAAGTCTTAAATATTTCCGAAGAAATCTACATTTCTTCCAAACTGAAAAATCTTTGCAATCTTATTAATCATTCAAAGTACTTAGATTACATATTCACACATATTTTCAAATTTTTAATTGAAATGTATATTTCTCATAAACTCGGAAAAAGATT
The DNA here is from genome assembly GCA_026290005.1 of Latrodectus geometricus. NCBI lineage: Eukaryota > Metazoa > Arthropoda > Arachnida > Araneae > Theridiidae > Latrodectus > Latrodectus geometricus. The sequence goes on from JAPDSC010155099.1 coordinate 73,258, forward strand.
TAATACATTTATGTAATGATGTTTTGTTCTAATCCATATTTTTGTGTTGTTTTTTTGATATTTTCCTATTATATAGAACAAGATATTTTTATTATATGTATTCAATTGCAAGCAGTTTATTTCTCTTGACAGTTTGATTGAAGAGAATTTTACGCATACTTTCAGACCCATGTATTTTTTGGAAATATAAACAGTTGTTAAGATAATTCATGACAAAATTTGAATAGAAAGTTAGTTTATAAGTTGAATTATTTTTATTTTAGCCCGATTCAGCTGTTACAAATATCCTTGTTGTTTTCAATAATTTTTCGAATTTGAACAAAATGTAAGCAAGTTATAAATACTATGAGCATTTGCTAAATTATTTCTTTGATGAATAATTTAATTTTATAGCAGTCACATTTTAGAGACAAATGTGCTTTATAGTTTAATTAATCTTAATTATAAAATTCGTTTATTTGGAATTTGAAAGTGTCTGCATTTGCTACATTTTCTATTTGTTAGGCAAATAATATAATTCATTTAATTTTTGTAACCAGATCAACTGTTTTAAATTTATTTTCATATTTGAATTAATGGCAATTAAATCTTTTAACATGTCATTTTACTCGTTAAAAGATTTTATTAGATTACAACACACAGTTTTCTACAATGATGTCTCTGTTAAAATGAGCACCAAGATCACCAGGGAAAAACAACCTAATCTAGGAAAATTAATTTCCCTCACCAGAAAATTCATCACAAAGAATTAATCTCCAAATAATGAAACTTAGTTATGAGTAGGTTTTAATGAAGGGCATCAGATTCCTCCCAGCTTAGTTCATGGTGCATTTCTTTGAAATAAAGTATAATTATTTATTCGTCTTTCTTTTTGGGATGGATTCGGAAAATAAATATATTATCCACGTAATTTTTGCGAAGCTTAGGATATTTAAATGTTTAACTATAATTTCACTGGAAGTAAAAACTAAATTATTCTATTTTGTTTGAAGATTAAAATTGGATGATCACATTTTTTAATAATTTTTCAATTAGATGTATTAAATTAATGTATTAAAATGAAGGATTTTTCTAAAAGTTTTGTAACAAATCTTATTTTATTACATTATTGAAATTCTCATAAATTCTTAATTTTTTGTAAAGTGGTAAAATTTTTTATAATATAATTTGATAAAATTTAAAAAATATGTACTTGTGCATTTTAATAACTTGTAAAATTCTACTTAAAAATATTGTTTTTTGAAATATATCTCAATAAATAGAATTTTAACTAAAAACCTTATATTAATTGAATTGTACTTGAAATGAACATAATTTATAATTATGTAACTTGAAATAAACATTAAATAAATACGTTTAAAAATAACATAATAAACGTTAAAGTATGGTACCTGAAATAAACATAATTATAAATCCTGTTTGTTTGTTTCAGGGACCATATTTTCTTAAGTCTTTTCAATTAAAATACTCTCGAAGAAAATTGTTAATATGATTATTTTGTCTTTAAGTTTAGTCGTCAAAAATATCTTTCCCTTTTTTTTATAGAATTAATAAAAAATATTCAAAACAAATCACTGCAGAACTTCATCGTGATTCTAATGCGTTCTTTCCATGTTTTGTTTCTCAGAAAAGGAAGGAGTTTTCTATAATTGAATTTTTCTTTGACTAGAAAATCCTTTTGTGGCCTCAAATAATGAAAATTTTTTCATATGAATCAAACAAATGTATGAGCTATATAATGAAAGAAGATTTTAAAATAATTGATGAGTTATGAATGCTGAGTGTGTCAAGTTGGCTTATAAGGATAAAATTAATGTGCTCAAGATTTTACACTTGCAAAACTAAGAATGAAATCGCAATAAATGCTAAGCTCCATGCATTGTTGTTTAAGAAAACCAAATATTTTCTAACTATACAACCACTATTTTCAAAGATCTTAAGATTATTTATTCGTTCTATTTTTGATCCTGAAAATAAACTGTAAACTTATAAACAGTGCATCCATCTGAATACTGTTTATGATATTTTTAAAATTAAACTCTGAGATGTCTAATACAATCATTTTAAGATTATACTAGGCATTTGAAAATGAAACATCCGAGTATCTAACTCTAAAGACAAATCCTTAAAAGATGAAGCTTAATGATTGTCATTGCTATTCTATTCCTGTCGAATTTAATAGCATATATTTGAAATTTCCTAGATTCTGACCTTTTATGGATATCAATACCTGACATCCTTCTCAAATAATATGGATTTTATTAAAGATCCATATTATTTAAGATGCAAAATAAAATGCGACATTTAACTCACAAGTTATTAGACAATGGGGGAATATAGCCTCATTATTTTAATGTCAATCTTTTTGTGAGATCCCAAAATGATCCCAAAATGTACTTTCGTAATGATATCTTTGAACTGACAAGCTTTATCCTTATCTTATATTGTTTTGAATTTAATACTGAAATTTGCATAACGGTATCTCTTGAATTATTCTAGTATAACTCAATGGCCAACCAAATGTATGAATATTACATTTGTAAATTAATAAGAACTTTACCTCCATTTAACCACACACAAAAAATTAAATTTACTTGAACTCTGTTATACTGACAATTTATGTTTCAAATATGAATTTTAATATAAATAAATATGATACAGGTCACACCATTGTTCAACTCGGTCCTCATTTTAGAATTTTACCGAGTGGAGTACTCAGCTTGGAGCAAGGTGTAGATACGCATATATCGTGCATTGGAAATGGCATTGCTTACTATCCAAAATGGGCAACAGACGTATCTGGATATACCTTTGCGCAAGGTAAGTCTAAGTGTGATATAAATGAAGCTAATATTTTGCCTAACTCTGAAAGGAAAAATTTTAGTCTTATAATGATATTTAGTTTGATAACCAATAGTGCTTATAAGGTTGTTCATAAGATTAATTTTCAAATACATCTGCTCCAAATGTGCTAATAGTAAATGAATTAATAACCATTTTGAGATGGAAATTTGAAGTTGAAAAAGGCAGGTAAATAGTAGTGTAGCTTAGAAAATACGCAAATCATTTTCATAGAATTAATTCTAGGTAAAAATATAACGATATATCTTAAAGTGTTCTAATAAACACTGATTATTAAAAATGAGTGAAAAATCACAAAAATAGCGATAACCCTCCCAAAAAATAAGTCACTCTGAAATTTGAATATGTTGGTAAGAAAAAAAAAAGCTGAAAAATATAACATTATGCAAAATATTGCCTCTGCTGTCAGAATACGTGATTTGCGAGGATCATAAAAGTGGATGACTCAGAGTAAAGTGGCAATCGTCGTCATATCTGAGATCTGGTATTGTAACAATAGCCTCCAGGCATCATTTGATAGAACAATTTCTATGAAAGACAAGTTGCAAGGCAAAGTAAAATAAAAGTGGCAAGAGGGGGTCCGTCTGTGACTTTGGAAAGAATTTCTAAGCTGTTCTCTTTGCGGATGAGTCCAGGTTTAGTCTCGAAAGTATCTTCATTTGGAGAGAACTTGTTTTCATTCATAATACAGAGGCATACAGATTAGGCAGCTTCTGTGCTTGGGGTGGATGCACAGATGTCTTTTCTCGTGGAAATGACCCATAGAGACAACATTATAGAGCTCCCTTATGCCGGAGCGAAAGCTAATGCTTTCGTGCTACAAATTGATAATGAGAGACAATACAGGTTTCGCCTCGTTAATGCTTATCTTAAGCAGGAAACAACTGATCGCATGCTTTCGCCAGCTCTATCTTAACACAACTGAGCATGTTTGAGAGGCTCTACGATGATGACTCTCAATCTACCTCTTAGGATCCTAGCCACACTTTCAACTGCTTTGAAAGAGTAATGAATCCCTCTTTCTACGTAATTAATAGACCGCATGATTGAAATCATCATACTTCGCAGCATTCTTTTCGGTACTTTCTTCAATATGGATCTTGAGAATACATCCCTGAATGTTTACGTTTTCCAGAAAATTGTTGATTAATGAAATGTGATTCCACTTTGTAAGGTATTAAAATAGAAGCAGGCTTAACTGAATCCCTTAGAAAAATATATAGTCTACAAAATGTTCTTCTTACACCTGTCATAGATCCGCAGGGCTTTTTCAAATACATAGAGGGATGCCTTTCAACATGATACTTTTAAAGATTCTTCATGCCCTAATATTTGATTTCTTAAAAGCAGGTGGGCTGCTTCTTAGTACTTTACCCGTAATCGAAACTGCGAAACTGTTCAACTCAACTCGATATCATGATCTATAAGACTCCTACTCATGAGAATGACAGAAATTAACAGAATACTCTCGTGTATTCTGTTAACCCTTAAAATTTGGTTTACTGTGGATTCCTTTTGCTCATTTTTCCTCTCCGTTTGTTTTAGTCATTGTTTTCATAAGCTTGATATGCTTCTGATTAAGTTTCTTAAAAATTTCGAGCTCTCCACATCGTTTCCTCTTTTAAAATTTGTTATTACTTAATAGTGTTGTTAGAAATAAAATTTAAATAAATGGCGTGAAAAGGAAACATTAGGAAATTTGCTGTGAGCACACAAGAAACACTGCGCTTCCTTTATCAGCCTACATTTTCTTGTGCTACTCAAATCTTGTATAACAATACACTTTGAGTTTTTACAATTAAGGTTTGCATCTTTAATTCGAAATCTTATTTTAAATTATTACAGAAAATTCTATTCAATCTGCAAATTTTCTTCATGTTGAGTACTGATATATACTTTATTAGCATATTTTAACAAAGAATTTTATATTTACATAATATATGTATTAACTTTTAAATCTTAAATGTAAGAACCGAACGAAAATTGTAGTGATAAAATTACTTCTTTATATGTATTTCCAAAAATTAGTCTGAAATGTTCAGGGATGGCCTATTTCGTTGACAAAGTAAGTTTTTTTAAATCAAAAATGTTTAGTCCTAAAAAATAATATTTTAAATATTCCAGATAATTTTATAGAATAATTACTTTTCTTTCTCACTGTTCAGTTCAAAAACATTTTCTTTGTTCTCGGCCCACAGAAACAATCATCAATAATGTTGATTCGCTTCCGTAGCTGAATTTCTTTTGTCTTGGTGAAATCATTTATTGCAACTGACTACTTGTTGTTCATAGAACAATGGCTAACAACTTCGAGAGCAGGCTTAATTGACGGAGCACCCATACGAATCGAGAGACATTGATCCTTAAGGATTTTTTTAATTTTCATGCCTTCTCAAGACGACATAATTGCTATTCTCTAGATAAGAGTTTTCATATTACCATGGCAAGGTATTGAGGCACATTTTTGGTTGCGTATTTTTGCTTAGTCAAGCCGTTAAATGCATTGATCTAATTATATTGAAATAAAGTTAAATAATGAAGTTGGTAATTGAGTTGGCATTCTTCTTACTATCACACCAGATTACAACTTAACCCTATGAAGCATTTTAAATGCCTTCACAGAACATTGCTCAGATATCGAAATTTATAGCTTTTGTGTATATGAGCAGGGTCTTTCTCTAATCAGTGATTTGCTTCAGTATTTCTCAGAAACTTTTAAGATGAATAATTATTCAAACTCAGTATTAAATGTCTTATTTGTCGCCACAAATCCTTTCATATGATTCATTTACTTATTCTTTGAAAACTCATACACTTCTTTTTTATCATTTACATGTGTTTCAACTATTGCGAAATGCACTAAATTCAACCAAGCTGGTAGCGGAATGGTTAACGCCTTCGGTTCAACAATTCCTGGTTTGAATCCCACCTTAGTCCTGGATGTTTGCAGTGGTTCGGAATCCACTTAAAGCCGTAAGTCCCGGTATAATTAGCCCTCGTATGCTGAAAAGGACAGTTGAGCGATAAACAAACTAAATTTAATAAGGATTGGAGACAAGTGAATACTATGTGTCGCTTCAGTTTGAAAATGGTTGTAAGCATTTGATTGATCGAATGATTGTTATCACGTTTGTAAATATTATTTTATTGTGATTTGTGAAAACAATTAACTCGAAACTCGGTGTGACAGTTTTCGTAAATAAATGTATTATAGAATATGCAGTTGATTTGACTTTTACTCTGGAAAGCTTGTAAAGTTAAATATTTGAATACACTGTTAGAATTTGAATAGTCCAAACAAAGTGTAAAAGAATCTGATAGTATCATATTGTACGCAAAGTTTCATGATTTATATGTTAACTATTCTAAGATTTCTCTACTCTTTATAAAAGACAATTTTCTTTTTCAAGAAAAAACATGAAAGCAGATTTATTAAAAAATTTTTATCTTTTTGTGCATGGTTATTATAAATTTTCTTAAATCCTAAAGTACGATATATTGCTTCAAAAAATAGAGTATTTATTTGATTTATAATTATATATATATAAACCACTTTTTTATAAATTTTATAACGTTTTAATTTTATATATAAATACATTTAAAACGATTTGGGGACTTTGACTGAACAGTTAGTTGTAATAAAGCTCATTAAAATAATTTATTTTAAAATAAACATTTAATCTTTTTTTCATGTATGACAGTTCCATATTTATAAAATGATGAAAGATATTTCATGGAAAAAATGTAAATTTATCGAAAAAAAAAAACGTATGTGAGAGAGAGAGTGTTTTTAATTATTTTTAAAATAATGCTTTAAAATGTATGTAGGAAATTATTATTTTCAAATTTTGTTTTTAATTGCAGAACTTTGAGATCATTTGAATATTATTTCAAAGTTAAAATAGATTACATAACTAATATAAAAATAATCTAGCATAAAATATATCTGCTATAATATATAATGCATAAAGTTTCATTAGATTAGGCATTGCAGATGTACTAGCGGAGCTTTACGTAATCTTTTTCTTGAAAAGAAGAGTAAAATGATGTTTGCATACATCCACTTCACAAGTGTAACAGTGTTATTTGCACTTGTGAAGTGGATGTAGTATTTACAGAAAAGAGCTAATAATTTTCTGATTCTATATTTAATTCTGAATATAGGTAACATCTATTTAATATTACGTAGGAGCATAAAAGGAAATTTTAAAATAAAATGATAATTGAAAAAAACGTGTTTGCACCCCATATATGTTGTAGATTAATAATTATGAAGATCGTAACTTTGTCTTACAAATGTTAATTTAAAAATAGTTGTTGATATTAAAAAATTGATAAAAATTTCTTATGTAAAAAATTGGCAAAGCAAATAAACTAAGATTACTGACAATAATTTCAAAATTTCCTTCAAATTGTTGCTTTGAAATTTGGAAGTTAAAATATTTAAAACAATTTATCAATTAAACTGTTTTCTAATTGAAGAGAAGAACATCATTTTCACAAAATTTTGTTAAAGCTGTTTAAAGAGAAAGTCATTAGAACTGGAATTTCAAACTAAATAAAAAATAAATATTTCATATGAATTTCACATAAAAATTTAATAAATTTGAGTAAACATTTTCTCTTTTATGAGAAGGTTTTCCTTGAGAGGTTATGAGAAGGTTGGTGGTAAAAATCGGTAATATAACATTTTCTTGAATCATTATTTTACACACACTGCATGATTTCTGAATAAATGAAAATAAATTTCCATTAATGAACTAATGGACTTGTTTGAAAATAAATACATTTTTGCTGGTAACAAGTTACGTAAGACATTAAAAAATCGAAAGGAAAACATTTACAGTTAAAAAATCAACAATTTAAAACGATGTTTTACGTTTTACGCCAGCAGACCTCCCTGTGCCTAGCTCGAGATGAGCTTTACCAGTTTAGGTAGAGGTTGCTGGATAATTTATTTTATAGTTTTCATAGAAATACAACTAGGGGATGTTAAGCCCTTCTAAACTAAGAATAAACAAAATGAAAAGTAAGTAAAAGAAATATTTACATGAACTCTAAAGGTTAAAAGTAACAGGTGCTCCATTAAGGGCATAGAAAGTCACAGTTCACTAGATGCATGGAAAAGTCATTTGCTTGATTTTCTGACCATTTCTTTAATTAGTTAAAGTCGATTTCTTTTGTTAGGTAAGGTTCTTTCTGCCTTCTAAATTTCTTCTGTCTTCATCCAAGTAAAAAGTTGCTCATGATCAATTAGGAAGACCATTAGACTATTGAGCTTTTGTCTGGAATGTCGATTTTCCAAAACTTTCTTTTTTCAAAGTGTTTCCCATTGAGCTGTTGGAGCTGCCAAATGCCAAGATATTGTAAGTGGACATGCTGTCAAGTAGTGAAGTGGGCTTCCCTCTTCCCCACAAGTGCAGTAATGGGTTGCAGCTATATTAAATCGTTTAAAATAAGTAGGGAAGGGACCGTAGCCAGTGAGGAAAAGAATCTCATTTCCGGACAAATACCGGGGATGCATAGAAACAGAAGGTTCTAAACCGAAGATGGAACGGCCTGTATAACCATTAATCCAATCTTTCTGCCAGTTCTTCATTACCCAGTTTCTGAGGGTGGATTTTATTGAGCATCGCGGAAGAGGTATAATTGTTTTTTGGTCATCTGACAGGGCAGCATTTTTAGCAGCTTGGTCGGCTTTTTCGTTACTCGCAGTTCCCAAACTGATAGTGATGTGAGGAATTTAAAACGATGTTCTGGAAATTCGTTAATTTACTTCTGACACAAATAAAGAATGAAATTTTAGTATAGTGATGACGATTCTGCTACCACATATGACACGCATTTGGCCAGGCACGCAATGAAGTCAATCTTTAAATGTTCCAATAAAATTAAATCTGGTTATCTTGGTGACTAATGAAGAGTTCTGTTAGTGTCTGATGGAGCAGTTAATTGTTCTAAAGTCTTTTGGTGCAAATTTTCCTATCAAAAACAGCAAATTATTACAGCCACATCATTCAGGTGACAGGTTTCTTCAAATCACAATGACGATCTACAATCTAAGAATAGTTTTCTTAACCAATGATTGATCTGGTAGTCCATAACTTGCTGTTGAAAGGAAATTGAAGAATGTATATCAATGTTTCAAAACATGAACAAAACCTCATCAGAATAAGTTTATAAATAATTCTTTGATTATACTATGTGCATCTCTTTAGAAACTAATCACCATAATCAAAACTTTGAATCTGCTTTTTATTGACAACAACCTAATCCATTATCATTAATGTTTAGAACACCATTTCTTTTTAATTTCAATCCTAATTTAGAAAAGTTAAAAAAAAAAGTATTCATTGAATGCTATGAGTCATGCGATTATTTGTGTTTCTTATCATGACTCTTTGGAACAATTTTTTGATTTTAAGATCATGTTCCATTAAAATCAATAAAAATGGGTTAGGAATTTCAGTAACAGGTTGAATTCCTGAGACATTTGTGTTCATTTTAATGGATAATTCTGACAGGTGAAATCGTTATTTTTCTAATATTTTTTATGGAAAGACACACAAATCCGACACTACGGAAAAAACACACACCTCCTTCAGTGCCCTAGAAACGTGAGATCAAATTTGGCATTTTTCAGGAAGAGTGAAATCGTACCATATCACTTATAAAAATAAGCAAATTTTTGGATAGTTTCAAAAATAATGTCTTCCTTTTCAAATAATGGATTGTAAATTTTTACTGCACAGGTAAGAAGTTTGATGAAGGATTATCTATTTGACATTTTTTTTTTATTTAGTGCTTTTTGTATTTATTTCTGTTGCAGATTCTTTGGATTATCCAAATGGACATCCTCGTTTCTTCTCGACTCTTTTCATAACAAATTCCAGTCTTAGTCATAGTGGAAAATATGAATGTGGTTTCTTGAACAATGCTCCCACGTTATTGGACATACGAGTGGCTGGTAAACCTTAATCTTTTAATTTTAATTAAAATATATTTTTCTTTTCCCCGTTTTCTTTTTATTTTCATTTTTTCGACATGCATACTAAAATTATAATTGGGAAGACATTAAAAATGTAAAATCAAGAATTTGTCACGGAAAATAGAACTCACAGGTAACGTGCATTATATGTAAGGGATTAAAAATTCATGGATCAGGGAAATAAGATAAATAAGTAAGTCTGATTCGTCTTCAGCAAGTGAAGGACACTTTATTTTCTCAGGATAAAATCATTACACGAATCGCATTACACACGATATGATTTAAGGCATGACACGTAGGAAATTGCACCGTGTGTGGGGTGGCTAAAATAAATTCCAGCAAATTTTCAACTTAGAGCTTATTACAGAAAGTAAAACGTAGAAGCTGTTTCGTATCACTTCCCACAAGCTGTTTCGTATCATTTTCCACAAGCTGTTTCGTATCACTTCCCACAGGGTTTTAATGTATTCTTATCTCTACTAATATGTACTGAAACTTCTTTTTTAGTTTTTCGTTTTAATGTTAAAATGTCTATAAAGCAAATGATACAAGAATTCACTGTAAGATGCAAAGATGAGTCTTGTTTCTGACAAATTATGAGCATAGATTTTCCGAATCAAATAAAAAGAAGGCGTATGAAAAATAATAACAAGTTTATAAAAATATCGAAAGAAATTTGCTACATTGAATGTAGTGAAAAGAAACTATCTATTATACGTTTATACATTGAAATATTACAAAAAGTATAATGAATGTTTAAAACCGTTAGTTTTTCTACGTATAATGATAAAATGATAAAACATAAAATGAAAGAACATTGTAATTCAATTAAGGAATTGTATTTAACTTTTCTGTCAGTAATTGCATTTATTTTAAGTAATTATCCTCTTACTTTATGTGTTTTAATTATACGAAAAAAGGTATGTGAAAGATTTAAATTTAGTTTATTCAATCTGATTTAAAATTTTTATAATAGCTAGTTTAATAAATTAATAAATTATTTTAAGAATTACTTATAATATTTTCTTGATTAAGTAATCTTAAAAATAAGAATTATCTTAAAAGTAAGAATATCTTAAAATTACTTACTTTTAAATATTCCATGTGGAGAATTTTTATCACTGACTCAAATGTTTTCGCTGTTATTTGTACCAAAGCCTTAGGAAAAATAATTGTTGTAAATTTTGAATCTTCATACGTTGCCAGAAAGCGCATTTAATCATTTACGAGGCCTTAAACAATAACGCATGAATGCATCTTTTTTATATTTAAAAGTGTTCCCAACAAATATTCATCCTAATTTTAGAAATCCTCATGTGCTTAATGTATTTCTTTAAACAAATTAAGATGTGAAAGAGATTTTCGATGCCATTCTCTGTAAGTTTCCTTTTCTTATTGTTTGTTTTATTTTTGGCATTATCACAATCCAGAACAGCCAGCAATATTTCTGTAGTTAATTTATTTAAAAAGTATGACAATGCTTTTTAAAAAACATATACTACTGATTCTTTAAAATGAAGTAAAATATATTATTAAACAAAAACTAAATGGCAGAAATTAATAGACAAATGAGTGAACCAATAAATACTAAATAGACTTTAAAAAAAATGTCAAGCCATAAAACTAAATAATTAATTTTTCTTTTAATTTATGAATGATTTGGCGATTTCAATTTTCGATTTGTAAAGCATGAATTTTAAGCCAAAAGCAATGAATGTTTAAAATGCCACACTAACCCCCATTTCTCACTGTCTTCCCCTATTTGATAAACAGAATTTGAACGGATAGTAAGCAACTTCTGTGTGCTTAATTACTTTCTACCCTTTGACAAATACAAAAGCGAAATCATATCGTGTATAGCGAGCTTTAAAAAAAAACGAAACTTATTTTAATGTTCTGAAAACTGTTAGTCATTAGAAGAATTATTAAGTAGGACGGAGAAACGAATTATTTAAGAATTATGAATGTCAACATTCATTTAAAAAATCAGTAGCACAGAAACCAAGGTGTATGGAATCACTAAAAAATGTGTTCTCCAACGAATAGCACTACGTTAAAGCAAAAACTAGTCTAATTTTAAAATGGTGAAGAGCAATTACTGAAGGAGGGCAGAAACAAACTGATAGTCTCTACAATTATAAAAGGTGTATGAATTTGTGGCTGAAGATCATCAGAAGATGAAGTATTTTTCAGAAAGATAGCACTAAAATGCTCATGTAAAGTATAATTCTTCGTACGATAAATGACTGATATCTGGAAAACCAAAAGACCTGAGCCATGGGATAAAGGAATTCGTATATACAAACCCGAGATAAATTATTTTGAATGATCATTGAAACTACAAGTTGCAGTTTCATAAATTATAAGGTTGTGGAAGGACCTATATTTTACTGATATGTGTGTTGACAGCTTTAAATAATTAATATGCTCAGTAGCATTAAATGTTTCTTAATGTAAATATTCAGTAGTATTTAATAGCTCTTATTTATCTTCTATTAGCTTCTATGCACTTGTTTCTGAAGTGCATTGTGATTTCACCCTCACAAAAATTTAATAAAATTACAGCAATAGTAAAAAAATTTAAATTAATATTTTAGCTATATTTTATAAGTGGCCAGGAGAAAACCTCAAACAGAAGAAGCAAAGAAGGGTAACAGATTAGCGGAGAGGCAACGAAAATCAGGAAGAGAACGTTTTAAAATATGCGCCAAGTGAGAAATTAACAAAAAATAAAATTAAAAAGATGATCAGAAATAATGAACAAAAATGATTTTGAAAAGTATGATCAGCTTTTGATTCCATTATGTCTGCAACTTTACTGCTTTCACTTTATTTGCTTATGATTGTAACATAAAACTTTAACATTATAATGCACTAAATTATGCTATTTAAATTGCTAAATTAGTAGTTTATTCCTCTAGCTCAGTGATTCCCAAAGGGGTCTATATCGACCCCTAGGGGTCTATGACAACCTGCAAGGGGTCTACGTCAGCGAAAAAAAATTTGGGGGTCCATGAAATGAAAATGGGGGTCCACGATAGGGGATCTCAACACATACACTGATAGTACCTATTTACTTACATCATACTATCTTATAATATCAAAACATATACATTATTTATAATATAGCGCTGTTACCAATCTCCTAACGAAAAAAAGAAATAGACTGGACATCATTAGCCGAGGAGATTTAAGATTAACCCTTACAAAATTGACGCCAAATGTTGATAATTTATTATTAAAGCATCAGGTTCATCCTTCTCACTAAAAATATTGACTTATTGCTTATGTTATTTTATTTATAGTTTATTTAATGTTACGTATATTTTACATAACAGATACAAAATTTTATTTTAAGTAGTTTTAATTTAAATTCAATTAATAAATGTATAAATTAACATGTGTTTTTACTTTAAGTTTTTAACACTAAACTTCACTACAGTTAGAAATTTACAGGAAATCAATATCAGGTAAGTAGGGGGTCTACCCAACACGGAAAAACATGGCAAGGGGTCTACGACACAAAAAAGTTTGGGGAACTCTGCTCTAGCTCTTCTAAACTAAGTGATCACTTCTATTGTTGCAACATTTTATGTACCACGTATTTTATGTACATAAAATTCAGTGACAAGCAGATATTTTGTTTTAATTGTCAGTAATTCCAATTTCTTTCGTTTTTTATAAATAATTTCGGCATTTAAAAAAAAATATGTATAACAACATCTTACTTTTTTCGTATGAAAATTGTTCTGAGTTGTGTGCAAATGCACAAACATTTCCATATTATGCATCAATTCTTTCATGCTCTCATAGATTGTCACTAATCTTGTATAAAACTCCTCTTCCAATAATTTTCAGCTCAATGTCGGAGGTTTGAAGAAACGGAAGACCTTTTGATTCACTATGATATGAAGCAAAACATAAATAGCAGTGCTCTCTTCACTTGCAAAGACCGGAATAAAAAGCTGGTGGGGTCAAGTGTACTTACATGTCTGTCAAATGGCCACTGGTCTGGAGAAGCACCAAGATGCACTGGTCAGTACAGCAGCAATTTTCTATTAGTAAATATTTTCATAGCATTTCTTCCACAAAGACAACTAGAATAAGCGATAAAATGTATTCTTCTATTATTAATTATCTTGTATAGCTAAATTACTTACTATAAATTTGATGTCTTTGCTCTCTAATTTCAAAAATAATCCAAACCTAATTTAATGCATTCTTAAAAGGTATTTGCCATGCATAAATGCCTGTTTTCCTTAATTTTTTTTTTTTTTGAATTTATGTGATTTTATTAAGTTATGATATGTTATGAAGTTATGAATCAATGATATGAAGTTATGAATCAACTATAATTTTACTTACCAGTTTTAAAGTAAATTCTAAATTTCATCAACAAAATACACACAACATTTTCAATTTCGTCAAACAAATATAATGCTGTAAAATCTTATGATTACCACATTTAAAGTGAGAAACACTGGTCGCACTGAGAAAGTTGAAGCTAGTATTTTATCACACACATGTCCTTAAGTTAACAATCCAGAAACTCATCGAAATCGAACGCGAAAAGAAAAATGCCGCTTGTTTAAATATCACATCCCTGATCAATCCTTATATATATTAGCAGAAAGGTACTTGACAGCGCTAAGCATACATCACAATGGCGAGAGCGTAGGAGAGGAGTATATAAGGACCTCTGGGCCAAAGAAGAGAACACGTTCACAATTTGTCCGTATGGCGCTCAATGCCGTATGAAAAAAGGACACTTTTTTTGCAGATGATGTTGTACGTGGTAGAATTATCAGCCACCTGGTACGTAAAAGGCAATTACCGAATAAATTGTAATCCCTCAAAGTGTCATGCTTAGGCTGTGGCAATTATTCCAAGCTGATGTAACTGTTAGTAAATGTTGCAGAACAGATCGCTCCCGAGTGACAACGCTGATTGATGGTCGGCTGGTATTTGGCAATAACTGCTTAAGGAAACAAATGGAGCACAGCAATGAACCTGTGCTTCAGCTATCGTCAGTCATGGGTACGACCGCTTGAAGCCGAACTGTGTACAGACGTTTGTTGTTTGGGACAGTATGATCTATATGCTCACAGATTTTTTATATGTGTTCTATGCACGGTAACTCACTCTCACTAGAGTTTAACCTTGAGTATTGAATATGCAATGTGGATGTAATCAGAGTGGGCTTGTGTTATGTTTTCCAACAATTCAGAGTCTGATTCACGTCGGATGTTCATATGGAGATAGCCATGCAACCAGTACCACCAAGACAGCATCATTAAAAGCCAACATTGATACGTGATGCAGAAGTTCTTGTTTAAGGAAGCATAATCTTTTGCTCCAGGAGATATCTGCATGTTCAAATGAAAACTGTGACAGGCCAAATTTATCGGAACATCATTCTGCAACAACATGTCCGTTTGTTTAGCAGTGCTGTAGGTACTGAATTTGTGTTAATTATTGGAACACACACCCTCATCATTTGAACATCGACAATGATTGCCTTCAATAGAGGGATATCACCCATATGGAGTAGCAAGCATTCTTACCAAACTTCAATCAGATAAATAACAGGAGCAGCATGCTTAGCCAATGAACCACCTCCTACAGTACCCATGGCATAGATCTTATGAGAGCATTGCTTGCTGAGTGGAATTCTCTGCCCCAAGTACAGCTTGATAATGTGATCCTCAGCATGCTTTGCCTCGACGAGTACGGATAGCATTTCGTCTTATGGGGATATACGATATATACTGCTGACCAAATAAATTGCAATACCAAGAAAGACAAAAGATATCCCAACAAAATTTATTTTATAAAAATGTCGACCAAGTAACAAATGATTAAATTTACAGACTTCGTTGAAATGTAGTTCCAGCAAAATCAGTAGCCTGAGTAGCCGCCATTGTTGAAGATCACTGCTGTCACACGCCTCGGCATTAATTCAAAAAGACTTTGGAGGAATTCTTGGGGTACAGAAGATCAAGCAGCTCCTACACACTGTCAAAATCAATCTGTTGTGACAGCTGGGAATATAATATGGGTTAATCGTTCAGAAACCATGGACCACATGTTTTCTATCGGTGAAGGATTCAGAGAGAAAGCCGGAAAAAATGAATCTGGAAAATGACAAAGACAATGCATGCCCTTGGACAATGCGTTCCACGTGTGTTCCTGTTGGAATATGACTATGGGCAAGCCCTGAAGGTAAGGAATGACAACTGCTCAAACACCTCGGAGATGTGCTAGCTATTTAAAGTACCAGAATGCATGCTAGAGGAGTCAAGAGTTATATCCAATACCACCCCATACCATAATACCCGGTGCATAACTCAGTTGTTCAGCATTCTCTCTCCACGGTGTCTTCAGGCTCGAATGCGACCATAATGGTGTTGCAGACAGAAGCGGGATTCGTCAGTAAAGTCGTCCATTCCATTCGTCATTCCATTCTGCCGTCCACATCCTTCTTTCATCCTACCATTGGTGGTAGAGACATTTGTGGTTCTGCGTCAAGCATAGAAGAAGCAATGGATATTTTGTGAACAGATCCCTCTACTGTAAACGGCATCGAATAGTACGCTCAGCCACTGAATGGTCTGTGTTATCGTTCATGATGTGGCTGAGTGATCCGTCACTGCCATGTCCACAATTTGCTTGTCATCCCGAAGAGTGGTGCACTGTGGTGGATGCGATCGAACACATCGGTCCGTCGTACCCTCCTTTATCCAAGGATGACATATCCACATTACAATTGTTTGGTTTCGTCCAACACAACTACGATTTCCCTAAAAGATAATTGACTATCTCAGTAGTCCACTATCCTTCCTCTGTCAAACTATGATACTTGATCAAAAAATGATCGACTTTTCTCTATGAGGCATAATTGATCGCTTTTTTAAAAAAAAACCACAAGAAAAACACAATTGTTGAACTTGAAATCTTTAAGCCTTAAATAACGCTTTTAAGTGGTGTCACAGGCGCGCGTGATGTGCATCTGCGCTGAATTTCTAATAATTTGCGTACCTCACCACCGCTATTGCATATTTGAAATTTCATGTCATTTGCATGCTTCCTTCAGGATGTTGCGTTTATGGGGGTCAGCAATTATTAACCATCATAATTAAAAAAGAACTCTTCAATTGTTATATGGCCGATATATGGTGTTAGTTCCCCAGTTTGCTACATAAGTTTGGTTTGTATGACTGGCATCATACCTGCACCATTTTTATTCTTCCACATTTGTGCTTCATGAAATTACATGAACTTTATGAATTATTTACGTTTGTTTTTACTTCTTTACCTGCCAGTTTCAGCATTATCCTTAATTTATGGACATGTGCGTAAAAGCATCCTAAAGGAAGCCATTTCGATCCATTAGAATGAAATATACAATTTAATAACAGTTATTTTTATTCAATGAGATTATCCTATTAATTGAATCATCAAAATTAACATAATGACACTCAGAATATTTGGTATCTATTATATATTATACATTATTTATATATAATACATTATACATTACTTATATTGTACATTATTTATATATTATACATCTACAAAATAAGCTATTGATATTAATGCAGTGAATTAAATCCCTGATACACAGGACCATATTCAGTAGCTCTCCAGGATATTTTTTGCCCTGTACAAAATATTGTGGATCGGTTGTGCACTGTATTACAATATACAAGCTTAGTGCGCAATAGTGGGTCAAAACACACAAGGCATTTTACACTGTAATGTTTACTAGGGCACGATTCAAAGTAAAAACTGGTGTAGATTTAAAATTCACACTGGTGAGAAATACTATTTGATGTCATGATCATCTGAAGTAGTTAAGTTCTATCATTCTCTGAAATATTACTCGTGTAAGGAAAAAGCTTGTGGTTTGTTGATTTTTTCCATAGCTTTGTGCAACATTTAACGTTGGTTCCAAGAATTTTATTTTTCATTTATTTCACAATATTTGTAATTGTAATTCATGGTATATTACATTTTTGTGTGTTTTTATCCTGTAAGTTTTCATTTCTGTGAGAGGATTTTCCATGCCTGCTTAACAACGCAAATAGGGGTCATTTCCCTTCTCAGCAAAATACATGTTCAGTGAGAACGCTTCATATTAAAAATAAAATTGTTTTTACAACATGAAAATAACATTCACTGCATGGAATTTGGTATTTCTTATATTTTTGTCTTATTTTACGAAACGTATTCCAAAGACATCATTAGTGATTTTAAAAATCAAAGATTTTCTCGACTTTAAATTGAAGCATTCTCCAGATACCTTGAAACTTCATGGAAAGTTTTCAGAAGTTCAATATGTTGTTGCAAAATACTAAAATAATAGCCTCAGGTACTATTACTAATCTTTATTGACTTGTCTATATGTTTTTTGCATATATGCTAATGAGATTTTATTTTAGTTATTGGATGTCCAAAACTAGAAGAAAAAGAGAATGTTATGGTTTCTTACAGCCATGAGCTTGAGGTGGGAAGTACAGCCACTTTCCACTGCTTTCCTCCTTATGTTCCGAAAGGCAGTTCGAATATACAATGTTCAAGGAATGGACAATGGTCTGGCAGTGCACCAGTTTGTACCCGTAAGTAAGACATTATTCTAAATAATACTGTAGCAAAAAGAACTAAACCTTATTTATTATTCATTCGAGTAATGTTCATAATTATTCAATTAAATGCCAGAAAATGATTTCCGTTCTGATGTGTGAAGATTTTGTGTTCTTTAAGCAATCAATAAATTGCTAAAATTAGAATGATCAGCAATTATTTTTGATAAAAAAAATTAAAAGTAATTATAAGTACTTCTAAAAACAAATACTTTTAAAATGCCCCAAATGTTTAGGGAAAACTTTCCTGAATGTAAACTTTTTATTCCATTTTTTTCTATATACTACCATACACAATTCCTCAATGTTACTGCAATTTTGACAAAAAATTGTAATTTATAAAAATAATTTTAATGGTATTTTCCATTTTAAAAAATGTTAAAACTATTTAACTTTAAAATAAGTACTAAGCACAAGTTCAAAGAGTAATTTCTTTGTCATTTAAAATGTTTTATCCATTTTTTCAACTGTTTGCAAATTTTTAACATAGGTGCGATTATCTGGTGTCATTGTGAATAGAATTTTGCCTCTTGAGATAATTTTGTCTGCAATAATAATTTAAATTTTTGAGCAGTCAGAAGAAATTAGTTTAAGCTGACAATTTCAACATAAAAAATTCAGTAGCATTATATGGTTATCCTTTCTTTAATTTATTACCCTACAGGAACTATACATATGTAACTCTTTTATTCAATGGTAGTAGTAGTTATGTAAACTGCTTATACACACACACATAAATGATTCATAAGACTAATTATTCAGTCTTTGTGTGATGACGGGTGATGGTGAGATTTTGGTTGATTTTAAAACAAGAACAAATCAGTTTAAATCCAATTGTTGAAGAGAAAAATATACTGAAATAGTGTTTCAGTTTTCTGGTAGCCATTTTAACACAAGGTAATAGATAATGAAAATTTTAAAAAATGAGTGATTTACTTTGAAAGAATTTATTTGTAATGGAGTAAATCTTTCAATTAGGAAAAAGTCAATTTTAATGTGATTTCTTTTCCAATTGTTATTTTCTATTATTGTTTACATTTAAAGTTATTATGAGTTGAATATTTTTTTGTTCCTTTTCTTATTTACTTTCTTTTTACCTAAAATTCTTTATTAGTATATTATTAATATCCTAATTAAAATATTCATCCTCGCTTGCAAATTATTTTCTAATTAGAAATATATTTAAAACGTTCTAAAAAAGTAATTTGCTTTAATAAAAATGTCTGGTGTATGCATTACATAAGTACATTGTCAGTAACTATTTTGTACACGGTGCAATGTTTCAGCATATTAAGCACTAATCATATTCTTATGATATTATCCACAATTAAATCCCAGACCTAAAATATATGTACTTTAAATTCTCACGTATGCTCAAATTATGAAAATGAATTCCAACACTTCTTTTCTTCCAGTATCCACGTGTTCATTGGAGTCTTTGTTTGAACACATTCCCGAAGGTGTTGAGCCTGTTATGGATGATGTAAATAATGACACTTTGCCTTATGGATTTGAATTAACTTTGAAGTGCGAAGACAACCTGAGGTTGCTCGAGCCAGCCACAGCGAAATGCGCGAGTGAAGGATCATGGGAAGTCCCCAGTGTGAGCTGTGAGTAACTGTCGCTGCGTTTTCTGCGTGCCTTTTACTGAAGTGAGTTATGATATTTGCATATATTTCAGGCGTCCGAGGTTGTGGCGCAGTGGTGAAGCCCCCCGACTCTCAGCTGATTACTGAACCGGAAAAAACTCTTTACAGATTTGGGGAATTCATCGCCTTATCCTGTGCTCCAGGACATCGGCTGGACTCAGACGTGGAGATACTGATGTGTCTCAGCGACGGCTGGTCAGAGACAGACATCCCGAATTGTGTAGAAACTTAATCATCTTCTGCTTTATGTACCTAAAACAATGGATTTATAAAATGTTATTCAACTTTAAATACAATTATGTAAATAAAGCATAGAACAAATATAAATAAATATTCTAGAAATTCTGAATTGAGTTAGAGGAAATCATTGTCAATAAACAATACTAAGAAAAATTAGTAATGATACTAATTTTCAATATACTGTATATTTAATTTTTAAGATATATATTAATTTTTAAGAAAAGTATTTAATTTTTAAAAACATAATTAAAATTATAGTGTATTAAATTTTAATATCATTTGTGCAGATGATACCATTAGAAAGATTTATTTTAACTCATCTTTATTATATCTTTATAAAAATAAATATATTTCTTTAAATGTTTAAAATATTGAGGCGAGTTCATTCAATTTTAATAGTGAACATTTTTTTTTATTTAAAGAGAAGACCTACAATAATAAATGTCGGATGAGGAAATGATAGAAATAATGAGAATCTTTGGTCCAAACGAATCAACGGAAAATAAAAATCAAGAGTGTGTGCACAAATTTATAACAAAAGACGATTATGAATTTTACTTGTGTATGGAATGCTATGAAGAGCTGAGATACAATCCTAATAAGCCTCCTCCCGATCGAAGGCAATTGTATTCGATGATGAAGAAGAATAGAGGAATCAAAGCAGAGTGAAAAATCTTACTAAATGGTTAAATAGGTTTAATATCCCCTTAGAAGGTGTGATTGTTGTTGACTTCTTTACATTTATTCATAAATATGAAGAATTATTTCCAGAGCTAAACAGCAAAGAATACATTTTATTTCATCTGTTGCGGAAACGAGATTTTCAGGCACCGTTTAAGTTACCTAAAATGAAGAAAACGCTTGATCAGAATGAAGAAATCTGTCGAACCATCTTCAGTGCACTGAATTGTATTTTTTAATAGCTATCAGCAGCTATTAAAAAATAAATTCTTTCTTATCTATCCAGCTACTCTCTGGATAACCTAACCACTTTACCAGATATTTATTTCCCACCTTTTTGAGGATTTCTTCAATTTTGTACACATTGTTCTGCTTATCATATCTTACCATCTCATTTTGATAAAAGGTTCCCTTTACATCTTCATTGTTTAAGTCCTTTATTTTATAAGTGACTGGATCAGTTTCTAATACTTCAGAGATGACAAATATTTCGTCTGTAGAGGTTGCCTGATAACCTCTTCTAAAAGTCGTTTTATATATTGATATTCGAAATTTATCTTCTACTTGGTATTTGTGTGTGTATGACCTTTTCTTTGAACAAATTGCAGTAGACTTCACTACTGTTTTCTTTTAGACTGGCCTCAACCAGCTTCATATTTATATTTCTGTGGTAAGAGTTGTTATAATTTTTCACTAACTGATCCAAGACAACTATGTATCTATTGGTATTGTTAGCCACTAAATATTTCCGAATTTTAACTCAGTCCCTTTGTCAGTCTGGATTTTCAGAGGAATTCTCTCCTTAAATATCTTCTTAAATGCCTTAGTCACTTCTTCTCCCGTTTTCTGCGAATGAGCATAGCCCATCCATATTTGCTGATAATGTCTATGACTGTTTGCAAGTAGTTGTAGTCATCATTAGATTTTGAAAATGGCTTTAAAAATAACAAGCCTGCTTGCCATTGATCATCAGTGTGTGACACATAAGTACTCCTTCTTTTAAACTTACTAATGAG
Source organism: Latrodectus geometricus (assembly GCA_026290005.1). Classification (NCBI taxonomy): domain Eukaryota; kingdom Metazoa; phylum Arthropoda; class Arachnida; order Araneae; family Theridiidae; genus Latrodectus; species Latrodectus geometricus. The sequence goes on from JAPDSC010155099.1 coordinate 95,336, forward strand.
TGGTTTATGTTTTGTGTAAACATCTTGTTGATGTAAGAAATTTGAGACTTTATTTCGACTTAAACCTGTTTTTCTACTGAGTTCTTTTATACCGCAATATCCAATCTCTGGATCGTAATAAACTTTTCTGGGGTCCTCAGTTACCCTTTAACGGTAAAAAACGACTCTTTTTACAACCACAATCCATGCAGATTCCTTTTATCATAGATCTACCGTTTTTAGAAGTAGCGTGCTGTACGTCTTTAGTCTCAGAGTGGGTTTTACATTTTAGGCAGTATATTTTTTAGCCCATTCCAAATGTCTTCTTTGCTTTGGTAATTGGCTTCACAACAGCTCTATAGTCCTATCGGAGAGTTGGATTGGGAATATCTTCAAGTTCCTTTATCATGTTTGAGTCTCACATCTTGTTGCTTGTTTCGGTGTCTTTGTTTTTTAGGTAACACACATCATGTTTATATGCAGCTTCATCAACTCTATTAATGGGCTTACTCTCTTCTTTGTATGTTAAATTATGGTTTAGTCTAGTTTTACCTTTGAGCAATTGAGTTCCTGGCCCTGTAAATTGGTGACCAGGCAAATGCATTTCAAACGGTAAATTTTTAATTGCAGAGTTAACAACTCCTTTTCCTTTCTTGCAACGGTTCATTTATTTATATACAAAAAATTATTTACTCACATATTCGTAGCCGTTCAGTTGGGTTTGTTTTATGTATTTTTCTCAGGGTAGGTAGACTGAATTATTGATAAAATCATCCTCTCTGCTGTACACCTTTTCTTCTGATAATGCATTTGATTTGAATGAATTCAGCAGCTGCTTATAAAACTTCTAAGGGACTACTTATACTCTTCGTTAATTTCCACGATATTCGTAGATTTTTCGATAACTTCAACTATACCAGCACTTAAGCTCAGTACGGCTAAGGGTACCATCGCAAAAGCGGATAAACCCAATGAACTGCAAAGAAACTTTGTAATGGATAGCGAAAACTTTTATATTATAATAATGGTGATAGCTCTTTCTATACTCGTAATTTTTTTTCCCGTGAGTATTCTTCCATCTTTATTTATAGGGATGAAATATTTTTTCAGTATCTCAAAACAGGAATGGATAAATCGAGCATAAAATATTAAATCGTTGCTGCATGCACTTTCTATATAGTTTGCTGAGAACTCTTCCTTTGTCAGGCTTCCGTCTATTTTTCTTATAATCTAATTAATATCATATTATGCTGAAGTTTAAAAACTATAAATTAATTGCAGTTGATGTTATTGGACGTCCTGTAATAGCTTTGAGATAGGTAAATGATTGATGCATTTTTCTTCCTGCCTCTGATGAAAAAATTGTCTATGCTCTCATGGTCCTTGTCAGTCAAGCAGTCATCAAAGTCCACAACATTTTTATAAGACAGGTCTAAGTCATCCACTGTTATAAATTCTTTTGTATCATCGCAGAATAAAGCTCCCTTCTTGCCGAATCTATCATACAACTCCAGCATAATTTTCTTCTTATTTTTAGGATACTTTAACGTTTCAATGTCCACACCATCAAACATTGTGTAGTTTTCTTTCAGTTTACTGTACTTTACTTCGTATAAATATCTTTAGCACAGACGAATAAATTATCAAAATCAAGACAGTCATAAATAAAGTTCATCAGTAAGTTCACTTTGCCGGAATCTGAAGGTCCTGTTATGAGAAGGGGGTGCTTTGGTAACAACCAGTGCTGATTTGCATCGATTAGTTCTTCTGTGCAATCTTTGACTGGGATCATCCAGTGCTGATTTGCATTGATTAGTTCTTCTGCTTCTGTGTAATCTTTAATTGGAATCATCTTTATTTAATGTTGAAGAAAATTTGCTTTCAGTAAAACATAATTTGCTTCTAGTAAAAAATAATTTGCTTCCAGTAAAAAATAATTTGCTTACTAATAAATGAATGTTTTACAAAAAGATCGAAATAAGAAGATAAGAGAAGAAGTTAAGAGTGACCTGAAAGTGTTTAAGATTCAGGCAGAGATTAGAAAGAAAAACGAACAAAATCTTGAACAAAAATTAGGTCTACAGAAAACATTGTCTTAATTTCACAAGCCTGTAACCGAGAAACTTCAACAACAAGATGTTAATGGAAAAAAACATTTTAAGGCTATAAAAGATGCTGTTGATAAGATTCCTCTTGCACCTCCAGCGATTGAACAACCTCCAGTGACTCCAGATATCTTCTATTTTGATAAAGATTTGAATGTAAAGTTTTTGGAGAAAAATAATTTTCCAAGACCCTCAAAGTTGTACAATGAATCCAAAGATGCTTTGCAAGAAGTTATCAATAAAGTAAAGAGTTATTACTTAAAATTGGCTCGTCAAAAAGGAAATATTATGAGTCAGATTGCTCGAATGCCCAAAAAGGATGAGGAAAGAGAAGATTAACTATTATCTAAAGCTGATTATTTAAGGGAGCATATGATTTCGTTAGAGGATTATCGAGAGCGACTGAGGGACTTACAAAGAAAGGAAATATACCTCGGTAAAGGGGTGGACGATAAACTGGATATTTTGGCTTGACTGGGTATTTCACCGATAAATTATGTAATGGATCCAAGAGTAAAAAATTGCATACTCAAATCATTGATTTACTGGATGCATTATTAAGAGAAGGAACACTAACCAACGAGCAAGTAAAAGAATTCTATAAAAATTTCTAATTAAATAAATGAGTAACTACGTCAAAATACACTCAAGCGATCAAAACCAAAATACACTCAAGCGATCATTAGATTGCTAAATTAAAATCTGCATGCCAGAAAAGAGAAGATATTTCCTTACAAATAGATAGAACAAAACCCTCAAATTATGACATGTACTTAACTCAAACGCAAACTCATATCGGGAAAGGAAAGATAATTACTATCAGTAAGACCCAACTCAAGAAAACAGGTGGCTTTTTAGCCTTTCTAGCTCCATTTTTACCTGCATTAATTGCCATAACTAAGGCGTTGGCTTTAGGTGCTGCAAGTGGGGCAGCTGGATGGGGGCAAAGAAAACTTTGGATAAAATTTCCGGATCGGGTTGTGCTAAAAAAGTGCCCCGTTGAAAGGGAGTCTATCAAAACTGGGAATATAGATCTGTAATATATATAAAAAAATAAAACTGGGCTAACAAATACTATGTTGATACTAAAGTTTTCTGTGCTTCCACGGATCGAGGAGTACAGTTGACAGGTAATGGTATCAAAACTTTCCCGTTCAATATATTTACTTCAAAACTTTTAGACTCACACTTAAAACTACCACATGATATGCATATGAAGGTAACAATTTTCTTAGCCTGTGATAACATGAGTTAGAAACCAAATATGCGATTAGAGAAAGGTAAAGAGGTCCTTCTCGATAAGGAAATACGTGTCAATGGAGAATCAATCATGTTATTTATATATGGGAAACCGAATGATGTTTTAACTTTATCAGTACGGACAGGAGGACAATGTAAGCTAAAACCCTATTTACACATCGAAAAGCTAGAATTTTTTAGCTCCATAAGTAAATAGAAAAACTTAATTCTTTACATATTAGAACTTATAAAGAACTGGACCGGGAATACCTAGTTTCTGATGTTGCGGTCCCTACTGATAAAATTTTAATTCGCTTAGAGAATGGGTCACTTATTCACATACCTACTGGCACATTGAATACAAAGGAGATAGAATCATTAAAAAATAGGTGCATCAAAGCTATGAGAGTAGATAAGTACATAATTTTTTCGCATTTAAAGAAATGAAAATTTTTTTCTTATATAATAAACGCAAAATGGAATTGTTAAATAATTTAAACTCACTCAGTTCATTTGAAGGTGGAGCAAAAAGAAAGGCTTTCAAGAAAATGAGGGAAATCAGCATCCATGAAAAATATCCTGTTACTGAAATTAAACAGATAATCACAAGATATGGAAATAGAATAATTGTAGAGTTGGCTAAATGTCTTGTGTCCTTACCGCAAAAATGTGATAAAATGGCGTCAGATTATTTAAAACTCAATGATTAGAAACCTCTTTTCTTTGTGTATTTGGGAAGTAAAGATGTCAGGAAGCCTCAACCAGCGCAAATGTTTCAATTTGAACAGTAATATTAGATTTTAATGGGTTTTTTTTATAATCAGTAAAATTAAATCGCGAATTAAAGCAGTTTGTTCAGTTTAGATAAAATATCACAACCCATTTTCCAAATATTTTTGTTCTTCTCTTCATGCAATATTTTATGCATTTGAATAACATATTTAAAAATTAAGGAATTCTACAGTTCTACAGGAATTCTACATTCTACAGTTCACACACCCGTAGAGTGCTATCATATCACCGAATAAGTCGTAAATATTTTCCATTTATTTATATACTAACGAGTTTTCTTTAAATGAATAAAAAGAGGAAGCGGTTCCATAATGAGATCATCTGCGACCTTGAAAAAGAGCGCTCGAAAAAAAACGGGTTTTCTTTTCTTTTTCCTGTCATGTCAATAGTTAAAAAAGCAGTTCTTTATGACGTAAGAGATTTTAATTCTAACTATCACTGGATGGCAGCATGAACTGAACTCGGAATCTGGTATAGAAAATTTTTCGCCTCTTTTCGTTTTAATTTCTGAAGTGTTTTTGACGATATTTTTTGATCAGATAAATTGCAGTTTTTGATATTGTAAAATATTTTCACATTCTAAGAGAGAAATGATTTGTTTAAAGCTATATTTTAGCGTCTTTTTGACTTCGGTGACATGTATATATTAATTAGATGTTCTCTCTCTCTATTGGGTACCCAGTAGCTCCGTGGCAAAGTCTAAGCTTTGCAACCGCGAGATCGCGGTTTCGATCCCCAGCCTGGGCTTGGTTGCAGCTTTCGCGAATAATGTAATGCTATTTGCGTTAAGCTCACTTATGGGGTACCACTTATGGGTATCTTATGGATCAACCACGGAGCGAAACATCAAATAGTGGGTTGAGACTTGTGGTCTTTATGTCCATTAAATGTTGTGTTTGTGTTGCCCTTAATATGTATGAGTTGAGGCCCTGTTGCCGGGTTAGTGTTACCGGAATCCCGGTTCCAAATTTCGTAAACAGCTGTTGGAACTGAACTTCTGGTATCACTGACCTGGCGGGCCGTTTCCCCCTCCCAAGATTTTTTTAACTAAAACTAACTAAAGCAGCAAAGAGGGTGCGTTGCGTTGTTTAATTGTTTAAATAAAAATCTATAGTGTTTATCTAATGAATTATATAAAAGTGGGTATAATTTTAATGCCATTATTTTTTCCACAGCATGAGAGGTGGCGGCATCAGAGAAAAAGTGGTCCGTCTCAGCGACTTTTCATCAGCGTATTTCATACTGTCAGTTTTATTCCAATACTTTTTACCATTTTTCTGGTCGTAGCATGATTTCATACTCATGAAATGATTGGTTTTAACTAGCAAAAAAATTTCTTCAGGTGGGAAAAACAAAATGACCTTTCGAAAAGCCCAATATATATATAT
>JAPDSC010155099.1:101080-126375 GCA_026290005.1 Latrodectus geometricus
ATGTTATAAAAATGTCGTTGATAAGATTTCTCCAGCGATTGATCAGCCTCCAATTCCTTATTCCTACTATTTTTATAAAGATTTGGATGTAGAATTCGTAGAGAAAAATAATTTTTCAAGACCCTCAATCCAAGGATGCATTGCAAAAAATTATCAAAAGAGTGAAGAAAACTTACTTAAAAATGGCTCGCCAAAATGGAAATATTATGAACCTTTTGTTTATATGCTCAAATGTCCAAGAAATACGAGGAAAGAGGAGATGAACTGTTATCTAAAGCTGATTACTTAAAAGAATATGTGATTACGTTAAAGGATTATCAAGAGCGACTTACAAAGAAAAATATGTATTTCGGTAATAGAGTTGAAGATAAACTGGAAATGGCTTGATTCACTGATGAAATATGTAATGGATGAGGAGTAAAAAATTACAGTCTCAAATCGTTGATATGCTAAATGCATTATTAAGAGAAGGAACTATTACCGACAAACAAGTAAAAGAATACTATAAAAAATTTTCGGATAGAATTGTGCTAGAAAAAGCTCCTTGGAAAGGGAGTCTATCAAAACTACGAATATCCAATGAAGTAATTGAATTTGAAATCGAAACCAACATTAATTATTCTGCTCTAATGCGGCATGTATTAGGTCTAATTCACTTATGTCTAGACTATTTTACTTCGGAAGCTACCAATATGCTCTTCTACATAGATACGTCAGATACAGCGGACAGAAAACCCTTGAAGTATGTTGGGACTTTGGTAGATGCAACTAAAATAAAAATTTCAAAAAGGTAAGAATTAACGGCCAGTATAATCAAAGATTCAAAGAAATATACAAACTTACTCAAAATAGCAAAATTGTCACTATATGAATACCATTAAAATAGGATTTAATTTCTTCGATGAATATAATAGAGATCATAACAGGATTCCAAGTAAAGTTTGAGTTTCAACGAAATCATTGTCAGAATATACTATACATGGTTGAGAAAAATACGAATTACAAAGTTGTGAAGGATTTAACACTTTGGCTTTCATATGTTAGATTTAAGAACTCAGCTGCTGAAAAATTTAATGAATTAAGGCTAACAGATAAGCTTGTAGAAGTAATATAGAATCAACATATCATTGTCAAGTCGAATATATATTCTTTAAGAATCTTATTCTTATCATATCTTATTCCATAAATGCTACTACAGAGAAAGTATTATCCCTGTACGTCACACCACAATACACTGAAAGGTATGAAAATGCAAATCAATTAGATCAATAATATATGATTTCTGACATTGCAGTCCACACTGATAAACTTTTAATTCGCTTATAGAAAGGTTCACATATATCTCTTTATATAAAATATAGATATAAAATCATTATAAAAGAAAAGTACACAATTTTTTTCTGACCTATTAAGTATGAAAAACATTTAAAAAAATTATATAATAAATACAAAACGGGATTGTTAAATAAATTCATTTAAAGATGGAGCCGAGAAAAAGACTTTCAAGAAAATGAGGGAGCTTAACGTCAATGAAAAAGTCACTAAAATTATACAATTAACCACAAGATATTGAAATAGAATAGTTGTGTGTAGAATTGCATGATTATCTTATATCTTTATACCAAAGATATGATAAAATATTATGTAAAACTAAATGATTTTAAACCTCATTTCTTTATATATTTGGAAAGTAAAGATGTCAGGAAGTCATAACAAATACTTCAATTTGAGCAGTAATATTTTAATGATTTTTTAAAATCAAATCCTGTTCAAGAAGCTTGCTTAGATTAAATAAAATATTATAACAAATTTTCTGAATATTTTTACTCTTTTCTTCATGTAATATTTCATGCATTTGATCTATATATTTTACAACGACCGAATAAATTTCGACATCCTCTGGTTTTTCTTCTTCAATAACTTCAAGTAACGTTCCGTAAATATAGAAAGTTTCTAAATTGAAAGTTGTGAAGTGCTTTCATGTTATTTAATGAAATGCTTATATTTTTTTCCATTTTTTTATTATTATATTTATTTCTTTAAATGATAATGTGAGCTGTTAACTTCGAAAATGAGATAATTTTATCGGCTGTGATCTCGAGGAAAAACACATCGTGAGAAACAAGTTTTCATATCAACTTTCTTTTTTCTGTCACGTCAATAATTTTAAAAAAAAGCAGCTCTTAATGACGAATGAAATATTTATTCTAACTATCCCTGATTGGCAGTACAAAATAGACTCAGAATCTGATATAGGAAACTTTCTACACTTTTCGTTTAATTCCTGAATTTTTATTCTTTGATCGAATAAAGTTTATTTTTTAATATTTTAAAGAGCTTTAACATTCTAAGACAGATATGGCTTGTTGACTTTGTTTAAAAGGAAGTTTTTGGTGTTTTTTTATACCATTCCTTCTCATAAATTGTAGTGTATTTTCATACCATAATGGCGAGTAAAAACAATATGGATAAAAAAATTATGGATAAAAAAATTATAACATTCTGAAAGGAAGTTTCTCAGTTCTTATGGGGGGTTCAATGCCACTGTTTTAAAAAATTTATATAGATAAAATAAAGCCCTTCCGCATTTTTAAGTAGTATAAATTTTATTAGGGATTTTGCTTTCATAGTTATATGAAAATGGTATGCGTTAAATAAAGCCATACTTTTCTGAAAATGGATAAATTTTGGTGTTTCAGTACTATTATTTTATGTGTGTGTGGGTAAAATAGATAAATTACTTTCTAAAAGTGGGTACAATTTTAATGGGGGTTGGTAACTGCTATATTGTCCAAAACGTCTCTGCGTCAGACCTCTCTCACCCTAACATTACTGATGGAATTATCATGGGAATTGCTGCTGTGCCGTAAATCTTTACTTTTGAAAGTGCCTTGAACTGTAATCAGTGACATCGGAAAATCCTGATACTGATTGTGCTGTGTGGTCTTTTTGTCACAGTTATTCTCTTTTTAAACATAACAATTGATCCATTCTATCCATTTCAATAGACAGTTGAGTTTGTCTTGCCAGGGTGAGTATATGCTGATACGACTTTAAACACCTGAAAGATGAAATATTTTGGTTGAACTTGCTTGTGTGTGAGTTAGGCCGACTCCTATAAAAAATTTGGCATCTTTGAATATCTAACGGGTATATTTTACTCTTGAAAACACCAAAGCCTTACAGAAGTTAAACGAAGCTACTACATACTATTAGAATATATACAGCTCAATTTATAAGAAAAATTTTAGCTATTATTAAATTTTAATCTTTATGAAGCGTATGTGAATTTTTCACAGGTTATCCATTATTCTGATAGTTTCCTGTATATTAACTTTTTGCATAAATAGAACATATATGCGTGTGCTTAGAATGTCAAAGAACTTCTTGCAAAAATTTAAAGGAAAGTGGACAACATCGTTTGAAACCATAAATACATAAAAAAGCTTGCATATAAATTCATAGTTGATGACTTACAAGTGTTCACGGGCAATCAGGGTTGATACAAGTTGCTTCTTTATTGTAGACATCGATTATGTGAAATAAATATGAATGGTTTCACAAGTTCAGAGTTCTTTTATGAAATACACATACCATTGGATTTTACCCCGGCTACATCAGAACCATGTGTAAAGCTTCACAATTATGAAGCTGGTTATTGAGCATTCACGAATAACACTAAAAATTTCTCTTGCATGAAGTGCCCTTCTCTATTGTACAGATGCTGCCATTGAAACGATTTATTCAAGTGTATTTCAGGACGATCCTTTTCCTCTTCTCAAAATTTTATTATTGTAGCCGGATGAATACTCATAAAACATCGTATTTGCAAAACAGTTTCTACACTAAAATACAACCGACAAGCATTTTTCTTGTTCTGTTATGTTCAGAGATGAAATGATTTTTTCATTTGAAAGAGGGCGGAATCCTCCTAACACGCACAAATGTCACTAAACTCAACCACGCAACAATGAAGGTATTGTGCGCAAAAGCATACATTTTACCACCTAGAATGGACGCTTGAAAATATATCGTGTTTAATTAAGAGGTATTTCCAGAAGTGTTTAATTGTTCTCCGCAAATGCTTGATATAGGATGGGGTTAAACATGAAGAAGGCCTTCACATTAGATAAGATGTGTAAGAGACTAATTAGATATAACATTTGAAAACAATTGGATTGGCCATGCTTGTCTATTCTCTTAGTTTTCCAGATCACATAATTTATCTCCTCTTGATTATTTTCTCTGGGGGCGCTGTAAAAAGCAATAAAATTTGATATCGTGGATTTCCATCGCTGCTGTTATGATCAGTAAAATACCATGTATCTTCCAAATTATTCACCAACATGTATGAGTTGTGCATACATCCATGTCAATGAGAATAACTTTCACCAGATTTTTTTATGCTTTTCATTCGTTCATTGTACTCTTCTTGCAGTAAAAGGCGATTTACAATCCATTCTATGTAGTAAGCTTATTGGAACCCTTTGTCAGGCGTTTCCGCTTGTGCATTTCTAAATATTTATTGTTCTTACCGATATATTCTACTTTTTATCTAAGTTGTACGTCAAATTTTAGGACACTTATGCATAGAAGGTGGTTCTAAATAATTTTTACAAATAAAGAGGAGTTACATTATCCATCCAGATGAGCATTAAATTACGTGAAAGAATGGTTTCGCATTCCACTCTGAGAATAAGTAAAAAGGAATGTTAGAATTCTAATCTATCACGGGTTACAAGAGTTTTAGGAAAGCGAATGTATGATACCAAAAATTGCCTATCAGATTTATTGCTCCGTGAAAAACTCACAAGTGCTCAATATGTAGTTCATTGCCCAACTGACAACCAAGAAGGTACGACTAGCACAATCTCTCGAAGCTTCGTGGAGTTTTATCTGCGGCAACAATGATTCTCACCACAAATTCTTCAACTGAGCTCACAAGCGTCTCATACACTTAGACGTGGACGCCGCAGGTGGACTGCCAACTCGTAAAGCGAGTATAAGGCTTGAAATGTCTACTGCGTATGCGTAAATCCCCATTTATTTTAAAGATAGTCACAATACAAAGCCCGAACGCTTGAGGAGACCCTCGCAGAGAGCGTTATCATTACATGTATGGGCTTGGGTATTGCTCCCTCTAGGGGAATTTTGAGGGAAGGTGGGCTGTATTCACGTGCAGCTATAGGGAAACCTAGAAAACCTCTAGCACCCAACCCGAAATGATTAGCAATTCTACTGCTGTTACAAAGTGAGCCACAGTCCGCCCATTGACGATTGTCTTTAACATGGTTTTATAGGATCTACCGTCTTCCTGGAGAACTAAAGAAGTAGTTTCACTTGCTTGTAACTTGAGCATGGTGGTCCCGCGGTTTGTCGTTACCATCCATGTAGATGCAAAGTTCACACTGACACGGGTGGCACGTACTCGCTGACCATGTAGAAACCAACGAGCAGCTATGCCCCTTTCCGCTTTAACAAAAGTTCTTGTAAATTGGAGTTAAATGCTGCAGTCAATGGTAAATTAGACACTAGTATGATGTGTTAGCCTATTTGAGAAACCATGATTGTGGCTGGCTAACACCTTGTGAGTGCAAGCTTCCAGAAGAAGCTAACTTTTTAGAGAGTCTCTGGAGAATACTGTTTCCGGCGCATACAACATACTTTAGTTTATGAGATGCCCGTCCACAGCTATCACGAACGTCCAGGCTCCAACGATCTGTGCTATGTTTGTTATTGTCACTAACGGTATAGCTATATTTCCCAACATGGACGAGTTTGAAGACTGCTACATATGTTGCAGGGTTCCTCGCTCGCTGGGCTCTTGCATTTTTGTCAGATCCCTTCCTCACTGAAAGATGAAGTGCTTCATAAAAAAGGTTGAGGCAAGAGGGTGAGGGCTGCCAATATGTTAGTGTAGCTGTTGTGTAGACACTGTTTTCTTCGAGTAGGTGAGGGCTGCCTTGTTGTAACTGTATGCTGAGTCGTTGAGCACAAGGATTGTTAATCATTGTCCACGTCTATAACCACGGGTTTTATTATCTCAAGTTTCTTTATAATCGATATTAGTTTATTTGGTACTGTTTTGTTAGTTCTGATTAGTTCACTCCATGCGAGAAGATTTGCTGATTTTCAAAATATTAAATGAACATAGAGAAATATTCAAAGCGAAACAAACTATTTTTATTCGTATTTGCTCCGAGAAATGTTCTATTTGTCCTACAAAAACGGAGGTAAATGATTCAGAGTCGATCCAAATATTTTGCTATAACTTAGGCAATACAGCTTCAAAAGCAGTTAAATTATTATTTGAAGTTTACAACGACACATATTTTGGTGAATCTACAATTCTTAGATAAGTCATGACAGCGGCATCATTTAGAGTTTCAAACATGTCACCATTTGTTGATGATTCATTCACCTTACTAAAGAATAAATGAAAAATTACGCCAAGGGATATCTGGCTACCGGAAATGCGAAATATCTAATGCAGGCTTCTTTTAGTGGTTTTTAAATAGTTTTCTCGTTTTGAAGAATTGGTTGTATACCTTATTAAGAAAAGCATTTTATAGTTAATATATTTTTTTTTTTATCTTAGTCTTTAAGGAAAACCATAAGCCAGTTACTCTTCATTTTTCAAAAATAATTTTTATGAATTTCAGTTGTCTTAAAATCTTTATTTCCCCAGAACAATCAAGGATCGCATCACATAAACTCTCTTTTATCAACATCATATGAAGGTGAAACTTCATACAAGAGCCCTGAATCGTTAATTTTCTGAGTCTCACTATTTTGAAAAAATAATATACTGCTGATTGTATATTATGAATAATTTTAAATGATCAAATGCACAGTTAAAAATCTCATACGCAGCATAAAATGATAATTAAATGTATTTTAAATATGCGACCAACTTTTAATAGGGAAATTTTTTATAAATTTCTATATTTTTTTTTCTTCGAAACATACAATTTAAAAGAGAAAACACCCGAATTACGAAAAAATAAATTTCAAATTTTTTTCCTGATACCCCTAGTCAAAAATAAAAGAAGCCTTGTTTCCACGGTACAGTTACAGACAAAGTGGATAGAGTTCTTCGTTTGTGAATACGGGGAAAGTTAGTTTTAGAATCTCATGCATGTTTATTCTTTGTCCAATTAATAAATAATGAAGTGCACATTATATTTGTAAGTAGTCAAAATAAATTAAACGATTATAAAATTAGTATTTGCAAGCACTATTATTGTGAACTTTTCATGAAACACAAAGCACTCTTTGAATAAAGATCCTATAATATTATTCACAATTCATACAATTTAAAAAAGAAAACATCCGAATTACCTAATATGAATAATTTTTATGTGAATTAAAACCACAATATCTGAAATTATTATACATATTTCTACGAGACTCAAACATTATTCTTTGTTTCCTATTACTTTGAAAAGAAAACACACACAAAATAACCCAATAAAATATTGCACATCTTAACATTAATTGTTCAAGCTGAATTAAAATTCTCACTTTTAGTATTTGAAAGCACTATGAATAATTAAATAAGGAATATTATCTAAAAATTCCTCTATTATTTTTGATTCACAATTTCACAGAAAAACACTCCATTCATTCAATAATAAGTTATAACTAATTTTACAATTTTAAAATGAATTTAAAATCTCAAACTTAGCAAAAAGTTATTTGAAAAAGTACTACAAATTTGAATTCACGATAAAATAAGGATGTGTTTTTATAATCTTATAAGCGCTTATACTTTATTTGCATACTATTTTAAAGATAATACACGCCCAAATTGCATAGTAAAAAATTGCAGATCCTGATTTTAAATATTCGAAGAGAATTAAAAATCTCACATACTTGAAAGCACTAAATATGAACTAACCATTAACTAAGGAAAACAAAATTTGAATAAAGTATGTACTAAACGTTTAAACATATGAATTTATTCTATAGGTTCCAATAAATATTTTTTCTATGATTGACACTCTTATAATCAGAAACATTCTTCAGAAACAAAATGCATCGTGTGAGTAATGTTAAGAGCTAAAAAACTAATTACAAATTCTGGACTAAACATTGACATTTCAGTAATGGGGCTGCTTTTAACCTTTCTTTTCTCTATGAAATGAAATGTTATTTTCACTATATTCTATTTCGAAAAAGTACAGGTTTTGAAAGTCATTCAACATTTATCATAAAGTCAATTTAAAATGTTTCTCTTTTATGAGGTTTAAATAGTCTATACAATGAAATGATTGCATGATGAGGAAAATAAACGTTGAAAGAAATTGCTTTGGAAGTGATTGACATGTTAGAAAGGCTGTCGAGGCTATTCCATTCAGCGTAATTAAAAGGAAGTTTGTCAGGGAGCGCAATCAAATATCTGTCGGCAATAAAACAGTGCAGACTAAGTGATGGGTCTCAATTGAAAACAACTCATCTTTGTCTAAAATTAAGCAACTTTTATCAACTGTGTAAAATTATCAGAAGTGTATTTGAAGTGGTTTGAACATAGTTAAATGCTTTTATAATGTTGAAGATAAGTACTCAACTAACCTTGATCCATTTTTCTTTTTGCATTTCTTCGTGAACTTCCTTCTTGTGTAGGCATCTTTCCTTTCTTTTACTTTAAGTATTGGATTTCCTTGTCTTTGGATCTCACTGAAATTCTGATAACCTCCATTTTTATGATTCCTCTTAATGCAGACCAGTATTAGAAAAAGAATACTGTATATGTATTCTTCTCATGATAAACATTTAACATAACTTTAAATCTAAAAAACAGATCATATATTAAACAATTTGTGAAAAATAATACTACAACTGTTAATGGCTATTTATTGGCAAAATAAATTTTTTTTATGTGAGTGCGTTGTTTGTAACTTGAAGGAAACCGCGTGTGACAAACTTCAACTTTTATACTGTTGCTATTAATAAAATTAATTATGATAATTTATTGTGTGTGATAGTTTGTATCATAAAATGCTTTTAAAATCCTCGTGTGTGATCTTTCAAGAAAACATGTTTGTGGTAAACAAAGTTTTTACTGAATTTGTAGCTATAACTTAGCCAGCATTTCTTTAAACAGCGTCCTGAAACTATTGCATTCCTGAGAATTTCACACTATATGGAGTCAAAGCCTTATAATAGAAAATATTCTGATTTGTATAGAATTCGAGTTTTCGATAAGGCTCCTCCTTCTCCTAAAAAAATAACATAAGTTGAACAGAACAATATTCAATTATGGGATATCGTTAGTGATTTCATAAAACTTTTGAGCAAATACAAAAATGAAATTGTCAGTTTCATCCATTACGTTACAATATACAGTTTTAGATACTTAATTTGCTATTTAAAGAGCTAGAACAATGTGAAAAGCTTAAGTAACATATTAAATAAATAATAAATTCAAATACTCGGGTAAAACTTCAACTACGTGTATTAAGTATAGCTACTTCAATGGCTACAGCTTGCTAAACCCATTTCAAACAGCATATGCGAAAAGTAAATATTGAATGAAAGAGTAGGCCTGTTTATTATTAATTATGTGATCAAATCTTAGTCGGCGTATTCAGTGGAATTGCCAACAGGACATACGCGATGTAACATAAATGTCTATTTTCAATCTGTAATTATATCTATTTTAACAAGACATGATAGAACTAAGCATTTTTCCAATCTAATAGTCAAAAAAGTATTCTCACTCAGATGTTTATAAAAAGTTAAAATTAAGTTTATGGCAGTTTTAGAATCGTCTTTTTTTACAACATTTTTTGAAGGACTTCATATTAACATCAATTTTTCATTTTAAATTATTTAAAGTCAGCAAGTTTTTTTTTTTTTTTTTTTTTTTTTTGTGATTTAACAAGTAAATGCGTAACGTTTTCAATAATAATTCCAAAAGGTTTGGTTGGTTGGTTGATTTGATGGTTGGGTTTTATGGTGCAAAGTCCAAAATTGGACTTGCTGCGCGAAACTAAAATTTCAGTTTTGCATTTTAAAAATTAATTTTGTATTTTTTAACCCAAACAACATTAAAATCTTTAAAAAAACAAAAATTGTTGGGTATAATATTATTAAAATCTATTTGTATATAAAGTTATTAAAAATAAATAAATATATATATATATGTGTGTGTGTGTGTGTGTGTGTGTGTGTGTGTGTATAATTATATAATTATACAAATATAAAATGTAAAACAAATTAAATAAAATTTAAAAAACCAATTTTCCTTAAAAAAGTAAACAAGTTTCTGAGGGGTGGTTCCCCTAATAAATCAAATAATGTTAAAAATCGGTTTTAAAAAAATGAAAACGTTCGTTGTTAAAATCACTGCATGAAATTAAAATATGATAAATAATATATGATTCATCACACGTCACACACCATGGGTTTATGAATAAATTATTCTCCAAATAATTTCACAATTCATAATATTTTTTCAACTCTAAAGATTTAAAGGAAATATTCCTCTCTCAAAGTTTTTCTCAAAATACCGAATATTTTCATTTATTAATTTTAATAACTCGTCGCTTTAATGATCTAATTTCATCATTTTTCACTTAAAAATTCACTTGTTGCTACAATTATTTCTTATAAATTCTTTTCTCCAATCATTCTCCATGTGGTGTTTTTTTTTTCAACAAAAGCACACATTTCTTATTTTAATACGTTGCAACCTTTTTATGAAGAAATATATCATTTAGTTTTTCAAATATGTCACTATATAACAATGTTTATGTAGCCACAGCTTATTATGGAATAAATCCACAAAATCAGTTCGAGATGAGACTATTACCTCCTTAAACAGGCTTCTTTGAAATCTAAATTACATCAATAATAAGCTTTTCTATACTCACTTTAAGAAGACTTAAAAACAAACGACTGTTTTTACTATGAATTTAAATATAGTTGGCCACTTTAACCCTTCTTTGCATAATGGTGGAAATTTCCATCTATAATGCCCAAAAATTATATAAAAGAACACTTTAAGTTGATCGTGTTTGGATACCTTTTTAATGTCCATTGCATAAAAAGAAACATAGCTGTCAAAAATAAACAAGTGTCATTATCAGTGCTTAAAGTTGTCTCATTCCGCTGTTTGTTGTAGTTGCAATAAACGTATGATTTCGTTTATAATTTTGTTTTATTATATTAGAGTTTGTATTGCTAAAAATTTGAAAATGAGTGGAAGAAAGGTTTGTAACACGTGTTTCTGTTATTTTCCTCTTTTATTTCTATTTAGTACTAAGCTAATGATCTCACTTTGGATGATGATGGAAATTTTTAGCCTATTGTTTTTTGCTAAATTTATACTATAAATATATACTAAGATTTTTTTAACCATTTTCCTTTAATTTTGAACATGAATTATATCAACTTGATTTATTTCACCAATAAAGAAAAAATCATGCAAAGAAGGGTTAACACTGTATGGAAGAACGTAATCTAATTCTTCTGATCTTGTTTTGATCACCACAGCCCCTGATGTATAAATATTTCAGAAATCCAATATTTCACAACAATCTTTATAGCAAACGTTCTATTCAAATGTTTTTTAACTTTAGCGATATTTACCCATGCAGCAATAGAAGAAAGAAATACAAAATGTCACTAATGGCTGAGTGGTTTGCGTTCCTGAGGTTGGAATCCCGCTTAGGCATATTTGTTTCTTTTGAGATGTCGTCCCCCCTATAAACGGGTTGTGGTGGTATAACGTGGTAATGCTACTCGCCTCCATGATTTGGTTCATAACGCTAAAGAGTTGCAATTTCTGGCCTTGTTGTGGTGAAGTGTCAATCACCCACTACTCACCATTGGAAAAATATGAATATAGAAAAAAATTTAAATACAGATGACACAATAGTTATCTATATTTAAATATAGATAACTATTGTGTTGCTATACGACTGAAGTTAAATGAAAAATTTATAATGCTTGACTTAATATTGTCTAGTCACTAAGATCCATGTTCAAAGCATTCTTCTTTAAAATTTCTTTTTCTCAAACTGACAAAAGCGGTACTCAAGAAATTTATGAATTGTCATATTTTTTAAATTCAGTTCATATTATTAATTCAATTTTACAATTGTTTTGTATAAATAAATATAACAATCAAACCTCTAGTAATTAACTTTTTTAACAATACTTTTGGATAAATAAAATATAAGAATATTTTTCCTATCTAACCTTTTCTAATACATATTGTTTTTACAAGGATTTATTTTAATACAGGCATTTACTTTTTCCTGTGTAAATTGGATTACTTAATAAAAAATTTGTTTCAATTATATAATGAAATTATCTCTGATATTTATATTAATTTCTCAATATTGTGCGTATATGTTTATAATAAAAAATGTCTTGAAATTCCCATACTTTTATTATTATTGTTGAAATTGTTTTTTATGCCAAAAAGGAATTAAATATAATAGTGCGGCTACTCGTTTAAGCTAATAATGGATTACATGAAATGATAGGAATTCCATAGTTTACGAGTGTTATAAAAATGGTCAAAAATAATCATGTTATAAATTAATATTTTAAAATTTGATTTCGCAACTATAAACTGAATGCTATAATAAATTTTTTAAATAGCAAATTTGTTTTCTGTAAAATAAACATTGATAAATACTCATTAAAATAAGATTTTTAACACAGCTCTAAGTGCAATTGGTAAATAATGCTTTCCCAAATTAAATCTTCAGCAAACTGAGCCTAGTGACACCATCTATTGCATAGTACAAAAGCAATAGAGATTTCGTAAAATAAAAATGGAGGAAGCATTTTACACAATACAAAGAAAAGAGACACTTGCAAAGAGAAAATAGAAATCAAGCATAGTTTCGAATTCATTACCAGTGATAAAAAAAAGCAGTTATCTTATAATTCCAATCGTAATTAAAAATAATTCAAATTTAATTTCTTTTCAAAATTCTTCAAAAAATTTATAAAACTTCATTAATGTTTCATAATTTTTTAAATTTGCTGATTTTTATGCTAAAGTTTCTTATTAGTGTTCGATTTGAAATTATTTTATCCTTTAAATTGAATATTAACAGCGTATGTCAGATTGACATAAATTTAAAAGTGGCTTTTAAAAATTAATATTTTAAAACAAATAACAAGCCAAACAAGTAGATGAAACGAACCAACCCTGCCGAAATGCTCATTATTCAGTTCAGTATTGTATGAAATTTTTAATACATAAATTATTTTATAATAATTATTTGTATATATATTGAAATTATTACAGAAATTAATTAAAAGAGAAATTGAAATTAAAGTTATATCTTAAAAATGTTATAACTAAGATCCGATGTTAATTTATTATTAACATATTATTGCATGTGTGGGTAAAAGTAATTGTAGAATAACTTTTTTTCGTCTTTAAAATAATAATAAGAAGAAGGCTTTAATTTCAACACAGTTTCAAATGAGGTTTGAATTTAAGTGTAACATGCCCGGATAAAATTCCTATTTTGACACAAAAAGTAGTAATATAATGTTCAGAAAAAACTCAAGAATACTATTCGAACAACAAAATAATGAAGTATATACATAAAAATAATCTAAAATATACTAATTTTTAAGGCTCAAGTTATGTTTTTAAATTTGACATATTATATAGCTTAAAAAAATCAAAACAAGATTTCGATTCAGAAATTTGTTTGTGATAATTTCGAATTAGTTAAAAAAAATTATTTATTACAATTTTCATACAATGAAGAGATATTAATATGTATATTTATTAACCATTATAATAATCTGATATATTTGTTTTACTACATACTTTTTCTTTGGTTCTAATGGAGCAATTTGACCAATTACTTCAAATTTTTCTAGTTCTGCAATTAAATATGCTAAATCACTTGGACGATTTTGTTTCACGTTTGACCATAAGTGTGTCATCATTAATTTTAATTTACTGAACTAACGCTTTTAACAAGCAGTTGATATTAAAATACAATGGTTATCATAAATTAAAGAAAAATAGCAAAAGTGTTGATAATGCAAAAAGTTATTTTGCAAAAATGAATTTAATGAAACTTATACATATTATGCAACACATAGGAAAGTACAAAATAACATAAAATAAATTAACAGACAGTTATAGGGTTATAAAAATGAGCATACGTTTACACTAATTGAGAGATGTAAGTTAGGTATAGGAAAAATGTCCTTAATATAGGATATGATCCACCCCGAGAAGAAATACAGCACATTCTGCGTCGAATGATGCTCTCAGATATGCGGCCCATTAATTATGTAAGAAGTGCGAGCCATCGCTCTTCCAAAGCAGTTGAAAGCATGGTTAAAGTCCTGAGAAAGGGATTGAGACGTCCTTGTACGTTCCAAACAGGCTCGATTGAGATAAGGTTCAGTAATTGAACTCGCACAACATACACTCAGTTGTTTCCTGCTCCAGATAAGCATACATAACGCGAGCCCCGTGTGGTTTCACGGAAGTATCATCTATTGCCTTGGAATAAGGGCGCACATAAGCATCCAGGGTGTCATCTCTATAGGGGTGAGCATTTACATATACACGGGAAAGGGCATAGAAGTCTGTACATCCACTCAAAGAGATATCATCCCAAACACAGATGGTGCCTAATCCATATGTATGTCTTTCAAGGATGTTTGATGCATGAGACCAAGTTTCTCTAAAACTGAAAATGCACCTAATATCGAGGCTAAAACTGGACTCATTCATAAAGAGAACAGTCCTCCATTAATCACGCGTCCAGTGGACATGTTGACATGCCCAATGCAAACGTTTCAGCCTATGGCATGACGTGAATGGGATTCAAATGACGAGGGGCCTCGCATAAAGAACACGTTCTTGGAGCCTTCCATGCACTTTTTATTTGATACCAACCTTACTGAGCTTTCAGATTGGGAGTATCTGAGTTCAGCGAAGTTGCACTTTATTCCTTCGAGCGCATAACGAGAAATTTCGGTCATCGGCACTTGTTCCTATGTGTGTCCGTAGCTGAACCTCTTGAGTGCCATGGTAAGAAATTGTTTGTAAGTATATGTGTCTAACTAGACCATGGCCTGCAGTTTAAAGTGAATTTCACGGAGTGTTGAACAGGGAATCGAGTACATGAACAATTAAACTGAATACAAGACATTCAGTTACTCGATTTCATTTGTTCAGAATCAGAAGGCTGCTGACGAAATGTTAAAAGTTATTTAAATTAAGTGTGTTTTGGATATTATATAAAAAAATATTATTCCTTCTGAATATATATTGAACACTAATAATTATATGAACATTAACCCTTCTTTGCATAATGGTGGAAATTTCCATCATAACCTACAATGCCCAAAAATTATATAAAAGAACAAGTTCACTTTAAGTTGATCGTGTTTGGATACCTTTTTAATGTCCATTGCATAAAAAGAAACATAGCTGTCAAAAATAAACAAGTGTCATTATCAGTGAAACGAGCTTTAAGTTGTCTCATTCCGCTGCTTGTTGTAGTTGCAATAAACGTATGATTTCCTTTATAATTTTGTTTTATTATATTAGAGTTTCTATTGCTAAAAAATTGAAAATGAGTGGAAGAAAGGTTTTTAACACGTGTTTCTGTTATTTTCCTCTTTTATTTCTATTTAGTACTAAGCTAATGATCTAACTTCGGATGATGATGGAAATTTTTAGCATATTGTTTTTTGCTAAATTTATACTATAAATATATACTAAGATTTTTTTAACCATTTTTCCTTTCATTTTGAACATGAATTATATCAACTTGATTTATTTCACCAATAAAGAAAAAATCATGCAAAGAAGGGTTAAAATGTAAGAGCACATGATCTTTATAGTAGTTCCAAGACTCTGCTAGGACTCTGCTCACATGCTTCGGCAAGAAAACGTTTAGCATATTTTTAAATCATTGAGTTAAAGAATATTTTCTTCAAGAGATAATTTGTCTAAAATGCTTCACGCCAACTTTAAATTATAATAAATAGCAAGTTAAACGAACTGCCACAGTTCCTCAATAATTAATGCCGTGTTGAATGAGCTGCCAACGTCTGGGCTACACAGAAGTACTGTTTTTCTGAACTACCAACAAATGGAAGTAAATACCTCCTTGCAAGTTCGCGACTTCATTTTTATTATTTGTAAATGAAATATTCTGCCTATATAATCTTCCTCTTTCATTCTACAGATAATACTTTGATGTATTATATTTAAATCTTGCAAACATCATTTATATCCATCAGAATTCTCATTGCGAAAATATCCCAAAAATACATACGAATGACAATAGACAAGTGACTGCAACAAACCCTGAGATAAAACGCAGAGCCCTTCTTCATTCTGTTTTCAATTTCATCCTGCCATTACGTGCAACAAAGGAAGTAAACGAATTATGAAGAATTCAGATATCAATAATGATCAAAATCAGTCTGACAAGCTTTCTTATTTGTCAATAGTAATTAATCTTTCTAATGTGATTTCTAAAATTAAAAGTGAATGTCTGGTTGCTTTCTGTTGCAATAATATTCTTCAATGGTGAAATGCGATGTATTATTATTATTGGTATTCTCGGCTTTATTTAATTTACACTGTGACCCACCACAATTCAGGCCACTTCAAATGCATCCCATCTTGTGAATGAAAAACTGCAATTAGATTTATTAGTTCAAAACATTTATTCTTTAATTTTAGCTTTATTAATTTTTTCCAGTTTTTATAAATTTCAACAAAATTTAACTTAAATTTACGTAATTATTATATCATCCCAATTAATTATAAAATAACTTATTGAGAAATGTCATTTTATTCCATGTTTACAACATCTCATTGATTATTGAGGTTGTTCAAGAATTCTAAGAACAAATTAGGGCGTAAATTGTATTTGTATAAGTTTTCATCAACAAGGATTCGTTGTTATGAAATTAACTTTTTGGAAGCTACTTTCGTATTTCTTCGAGATATTTTAAGAAAGTAAGTAAGATTAATTTTTAATACGTAACTAAAAAAATACGTAATTTAAAAAGAAACATAAGAAATTATTGTTAAATGATGATTTTATAAAAAAAAAATTAATATCAAGTCAAATAATGTTTCAAGTCATTAAAATAACTTGAAAAAGTGTTACCCTTCATCTTTTGCATTAATTACTCCAAAACTATCGTGTCTCCAAACAAAATTTCTGAGCAAATATTTTGTTTCGTGATCTTATTTTTCATAGACTTCGACTGGAGATGACACAAGGAGGCCGGTGCGATCAATGACACCGGATTTGCATATCAGTACCACTTAAAAATCTTCGAAATTCATATAGATTAAATCCCAAATAAAAGATTGATAAATAACTTGTTTAAATTAAAGCTAAAACGATCTTAAACGCAAAAATGGAATAGTCCAAATTAATGCTCTAAAAATTTTATCGCAAAAAAATTATTTACTATCAAATATAATTTAGATAATTGTAACTGGAACATTCATAATTTATAAGGAATAATATAGTACTACAGATATTAAGCAAAGTAAGGATTTTAAAAGAAATGTTTCAAATCTTTTTGAAGTACATTTTGGAAAGAATTTTTAAAAGCTAAAGTGAAATTAATAAATGAAATTTTTCTGAAATACCAGATTTCTATGCAATATTCCTCTTTTAAAATAACCTTTGCGCACATCTCATTTAAAACGAGTTAGGTGATGGAGAGGCTAGAAGAGGAAACTTCCATGTGTCTAAAATATATCAATGGACTCTCACTTTGGAGGAAATGTCTCAAGATCACACGAAGCTGCTCTTCAGATATGTAACTGCTGGTACACATAAGAGAAAATCGATGGCATCCTACTTTATTGGGGAATCTGTTATAACTTTGCAAAGATGTGTGGAAGCTACTTGGTCTGCTCTTTGAATCCATGCCGAGGCATGTGGCAACTGATTTTAGCACACTTCTAATCCTTTGTTACTCCTGTTGTGATGTCTCTCATCATTCTTGGTGTTGTGTGGCCGCGTTTTTCCTTTCCCTGTCAATAAGATTATCGGGAACTCTTTTATAAAACAAGCTCAACTCTCGCAAGTTCTCGTTTTGAATTATCACATTACATTTTCTGTCCATACAAAGTGTCTATTTAACCCTTCTTTGCATGATTTTTTCTTTATTGGTGAAATAAATCAAGTTGATATAATTCATGTTCAAAATTAAAGGAAAAATGGTTAAAAAAATCTTTGTGTAAATTTATAGTATAAATTTAGCAAAAAACAATATGCTAAAAATTTCCTTCATCATCCAAAGTTAGATCATTAGCTTAGTACTAAATAGAAATAAAAGAGGAAAATAACAGAAACACGTATTACAAACCTTTCTTTCACTCATTTTCAATTTTTTAGCAATAGAAACTCTAATATAATAAAACAAAATTATAAACGAAATCATACGTTTATTGCAACTACAACAAACAGCGGAATGAAACAACTTTAAGCTCGTTTCACTGATAATGACACTTGTTTATTTTTGACAGCTATGCTTCTTTTTATGCAATGGACATTAAAAAGGTATCCACACACGATCAACTTAAAGTGAACTTGTTCTTTTATATGATTTTTGGGCATTATAGGTTATGATGGAAATTTCCACCATTATGCAAAGAAGGGTTAAAGTTTATTTGATAAAATATTTTCTGTCAAAACATGTATATTAATATACGAATATGGATTTTAAAATCAAATTGCTTATTGCTAGCATTGTTAACTTAAAATTTATGATTTTATTAACGTTCAAAAATAATTTTTATTTGATTTACAATTTTATAGGATTTCTATAGGTATTTTATTTTGAAAAGTTTATTTCGAAAAATGAGGATTAAAAATAGACTTAACCTATTTTTATGTACATGAGTATTTTTGTATAAAATGTTTCCCAATATTTTTAACTAATTATGTTAGTGTATACAGAACATCTTTCATTTAGACAGAAACTGTTTTAGAATACAAAAAATCGGTTATAATTGACATTATATACATTGGATTTTGAAAACTTTTATCATTAAGCTTTTAAAAATAGAAATTTTTACTATTATAATTCTTTTTAAATACAAGCATTTCCCTGATGCAAAAAATACTTTCAAAATAATTCATATAGAAGCTCTTATTTTAATGGTCTGTAATAATAATACTGTTTACAAATTTAAAATTAATTTCATTAAAAATAAAAATAACTTTTAAGTCGATTGTGATTGTGAAAAGTTCTAACGTGCGTTTAAATGTAGAACCATGAGATACGAATGTTAATTTTTTTTTCTGCATAATTGTTGGTGCAATTTTTAAATTTTATTAATGATTTTATTGAAAATATTTATAATTTGGCTGGAATTTTGGAGTTTGAAAAAATGGCTTAGATTATTGGTTATTCTTGTGATTGTTGTTAAAATGTTGCAATAACGCTATTAAGTTTCTATATAAAAGAAGAGACTGTTAAGAAGTAAGAGCTTTCTATTTTTAAAATTAAAGAAATTAATTTTTTTGTTTCGTATTAAAAATGTATGTTTATAATTTTATATGTTTTGTCGAAAATTTGTTTGCAATGAGAATTATTTTGACTTGTGATTAGAAAATTTAGGTATTCATTTGAAATACAAAACTTCACTTAATTTTTAAACGGTGTTATTTTTTATGAAAAAATCAAAAGTAAAATACTTTCTAAAAATAAATGTGGGTAAATAAAATGACCGGGAAGAAAGAGAATTAATGGTAATTACTAAACAGTTAAGTGTAGTTGTACCAGAATCTCCTAAAATAGTTGACATAAGAATATTAATGTTAGCAAATAAAAATTTTAATAAGAATGAAGTGAAAGATTTAGTCGAGCGGATAATTGCAGAACATCAAACCTTAGAAAAAGAAAATAAGACACGAAAAAAGAATATATATTTTGTATTCTTGAAACTTAAATAATAATAAATAATTTCCTTGGAATAAGGATGAACATGTTCAGAAAATGGAGTAAATGCTAATTATATTTGCAATTGCTTAAATGAAATTTATATTTAAGAAACGTTGAGCAAAAATTATTTACACTTCGAGAAACATATACAGAATGGATGGGAAATCTCTTAAGTGCTCTTTCATCTACATTGTAGATGAAAGAACTTTATCTACATTGTAGATGAAGAAACTTTACTACAGTTAGAAATTTACATGAAATCAATATCAGGTAAGTAGGGGGTCTACCCAACATGGAAATGCATGGCAAGGGGTCTACGACACAAAAAAGTTTAGGGAACTCTGATCTACAATATCCTATTTGCTAATAAGAAAAGTTTGATGATTATGTGTGAAGAATCTCTTATTTAAATTCTTCAAATTATATAAATAGTGATAAACTAAGATACTTTTTTTCTTTAAATGCTATAAAATACCAGAAAAATACAGAAGTTATACTCAAGAGCTATATAAGAATTTTAGATCTTTGATTATTGACCTATAATTCATAATTATTCAAAACCTTAAATGATGAAATAACATTTTAAGCTTATTGAAGAAACATGTACTGTCTATTTGATTTTGCAGAAGTAATCGAGGAATATGGAGGGCTTAAAAACAATTAAAAAGAAATAACAATATTTCATCCTTTTAATACCATCCATGATCTGTTGTTTTCTATTGTGTTTTCCGAAGGCTCCGGGTCATAATTGAACAACGGTGAATGAAGTTGCGTTTCATTTTAGATTAGCTTTACCACATCGGTTATAATACTGAGAAAAACCTTCTTTCGTTCCCTTTTTAACCTTAAAATCATATAATCATGAAATAATTCTAATTTAGTTTGAGTTACTTTCAATATGGCATCAGAGGATAATTCAGAAGCTGTAAAATATCAAAAGCCAGGCCAGAGTTTTTATCTGATATCTGTAAAACAGAAACATTCCAACTACAATTAACACATTTATCATAAAAACAGTTATACTCACCTTAATTTCTTATATCAAATATTTTTCATATATCTTGTACTTATTTATAATTTTTTTTTTATCAATTTAATTTCAATTTTTTTTATTTTATTTTATTTTATTTTATTTTTTTTTTTTTTTTGTAATTTTCAAGTGTGATCATTGTGCCTATTTATATTAATTTTTTAGGATCCATATTGTCATGGCAATAAATTCCATTTTGAATGATCACCTTGCGAACAAAAATTTAGCGTTTCTCTAACATGTGCTAAATGATCATGATAAATGATTTGATCGAAAATATTACTGTTGGATAGTTTCATTTTCATTAACGTGAAGGGTGATTTTAAAACGCAAATAAATTTATTGATCTACCTATTTTACATTTTCCCTCATTAATTTTCCCATTTTTTTCTTTGTCTTTAACACGATTTAATGCCCATAAAATGATAACAAAAACTGATCGAGGGCATTTCTGAGCCACTTCATTCAAGTAAACATTTCACTACCTTCTTCTTCTTTCTTATCCTCCAAAGTCTGACGGAGTCAGAAAAGATCTAGAATTCCGTTGACTCCTAAAAAGTCCCGCACAAGAAAGGGGAGTTGCATAGAGGCCCTCCCTAGAGAGGCCCATACAATCCAAAATGTGCGGTGTTGAAGCCTCGTGAACACCGCACTTTGTGCAGGAGTCGTACTTCTTTCTTCCCTCAAAAAACAAGAGGCACTTAATGTGCCCACTGGCGAGTCTTGTTAGCGCTGTTGAGGAGCCTCTATCACAGTCGAGGGCAATTCCCGGCTTCCCACCCCAGTGGTGAGTTGGAGGAACCCATCAATCCGCCATAATTTGTTCCTTTTTCCGGGAGAACAACTCCTGAAAGGTAAGGGTAGATGGAGTTGTAATGAGTTGATTGCATCACCCCCTTGCAAGTTTGTCTGCAAGCTCATTCCCAAGGATATCTAAGCCACCTAAAACATTTTATTGCAAATAATAATCAAAATAAAGCCAGACCTGCAGAATAGGATGAATGTATCTCAGAATAGTTTGGAAGTATCTCATTAAAACGATTCACGATTCTCTTGTCTGCATCAATGAAAATTTTTACCATCGGCCTTGCAGAACCTGTGGCATCTTCAACAACAAAATATTCGGAACAAATATTTGAAAACTAGTTTTGGCACCGGCGATCTTTTAATATATCTTCTCCACAGACATCAGTTGATTTTTCATGCTTTAATAAAATTTTTAACATTTTAATGTTAAAAAAGTTAAAAACCGAAAATGTTACGTATTACCTTCCTTGTGAGAAAGGGCGCTACCAAACACTACTATGTAGAGTCAATCAATCTTTTCCAAAGCAAAACTTTAAACTGTACAATTACAAACTATACAATGACTGTGCGGCTAAAATGTAACGTTGGCTTTGAAAAATAGAAAGAAGTACTCGGTTTTAAGAAATGAAAATTAACTTCGAAACACCCCAAGGTTATTAAATGACACAAATTTATTCACTGCATCCATTGCTGCATAACATGTTTATAAAGTTTCTCATAATATTTTACATTATAACTGATATAATTTCATGCCACAGATCTTATTTTCTTTTTAAAAAGTAACTCAAAATTTGCAAGAATTTAGGAAATCCTTCTGATAAACGTTCCCATTTTGTACATTAATGTCTTTTCTTGTTCGATTCTTTTTTTAATTTTCACGTATTTTATCAGGGACTTGGCTTCTTATAAAATATTTCTTTTTCGAAGAAAAGAGTATGGATTTTTTCTATGTAAGAATTGTCATATGTGTGTGTGTGTGCTTTACCACTGGGAGTAAAAAAATACTTTATCAGACCCCTTTCTTTCTACATTATCAGAGTACGATTGTTTTTAAAAAATTTTAATATTTTTCTTTGAGTCTCAAAATTGTTTTTATTTTCCTCAGTGAAAGAATTTTCCTCTTTACCAATACATCTCTGCTCGGAAAGACATTGTATCTCATAAGCAAAGAATTCCCGATTTCAATATTTAATAATTTCTTAAGTGAATAGAGTGTTCAAGCACTGTATGCCTTATTTGATTTGCTTTTAGCTAATTAATACTTGAAACTTCATTTCGTTTTACAAAAGACTGTTTTCATTTGCTACTCCTTAGATTATTTTTTAATCTGTACACTTTTATGTATTAATCACTAGAGCTTCGTGTATTAAAGTTTAAAACTAAGAGAGTTTGTTTATTTCGGCATTCCGTACAAAAAATAAGAAATATTTTATGTATGTACTGATTCTATTTTTATTCTATTAATGTTTACTTTTTAATTTCATAACCATGCAGAATCCGCGAGATCTAGTTCTACGCTGCTGCTTGGTAAAATCGGAAGCATTGAAGCATGTGCTCAGACAGGTGTGCATCATAAATTCATTGAACTGGATGTAAAATAATTCAAACAGTGAAGTTGGCGAGTAAATAATAATGTTAGATAAATTTCATATAACAATGATTTTTTAATTAACGACTAGGATTTATATTAAAAAGTTTTATAGCAACTATATAAATCTCGTTTAAAAGCAGGAATTAACAAAATAAATTTTGAAACTTGTTGCTGGATAGATTATTCATGTTTCAGTAAGTTTTCTATGATATGTTTTAAACTATGAAAATTATGTCAAGTAATTTTATTGGAAGTTACGTAATAATACCTTAATATACACGACTGGCCATTAAAATTGCTACACCAAGAAGGCGACATGCTACAGACGTGAAATTTATACGAAAGGAAGAAGGTGCTGTGATATGCAAATGATTAGCTTTTCAGCGCATTCAGACAAAGCAGGCGACAGTAGCGACACCTACATTGTGTTTAAATGAGGAAATTGTTCAGCCGGTTCCTCATATACAAATTGCAATTGAACGTTATTGCCTGGTGAAAAGTTGTTGTGATGCCTCGTATAAGAAGGAGAAATGCGAACCAGCACGTTTCTGACTTTGATAAAGGTTGAATTGTAGCGTACCGGGACTGCGGTTTATCTTAAAGCAGTATTGCTGCTCGCGTCGGTTGAGATCCAATGACTGTTAGCAGAATATGGAATCGATGGGTTCAGGACGGTAATACGGAACGCCATGTGGGATCTCAACGGCCACCTATCACTAGCAGCCGAGAAGTCACGCATATTATCCGCATGGCCGTAATGGATCATACAACCACGTCACGAGCCGTGAGTCAAGAAACGGGGTCGTTTGGAAGACAACAAGTGTCTGCACGAACAGTTCGACGACGTTTGCAGCAACATGGATTCTCAGCTCGGAGACCATGGCTGCGGCTTCCCTTGACGCTGAGTCATAGACAAGAGCGCCTTTAATTGTGTCATCAACGACGAAACTGGGTGCACGAATGGCAAGACGTCATCTTTTCAGATGAATCCAGGTTCTGTGTACAGCATCATGATGGTCGCATCCGTGTTTGGCGGCATCGTGGTGAACGCACACTGGCAGCGTGCATTCGTCATCGTCATACTGGCCCATCACCTGGCATGATGGTATGGGGTGCCATTGGATACACGTCTCGGCCACCTCTTGTTCGCATTGACGGTGCTTTGAACAGTGCACGTTACATTTCTGGTGTGTTACGACCCGTGGCTCTACCCTTTATTCGAGCCCTGCGAAACCCTACGTTTCAGCAGGATAATGCCCGACCGCATGTTGCCGTTATTGTACGGACCTTCCTTGATACGGAACATGTTCGGCTGTGGCTCTGACCAGCACGTTCTCCAGATCTTTCACCAATAGAAAACGTCTGGTCAATGGTTGTCGAGCGACTGGCTCGTCACCAAACGCCAGTCACTACGGTTGATGAACTGGGGCATCGTGTTGAACTTCTGTACCTGAACATGCAATCCAATCTCTGTTTGACTCAGTGTTCAGGCGTATAACTGCTGTTATTACTGCCAGAGGTGGTTGTTCTGGGTACTGATTTCTCAGGATCTATCCAGCCAAATTTTTTGAAAATTTAATCACTTGTTATTTCTAGTATAATATATTTGTCCAATAAATATCATTTTGTTAATCTGTATTTCTTCCTGGTGTAGCAATTTTAACGGCCAGTAGTGTAGAAGATTACTTTTTTTAGTGCATTTTAAAAAACAAATGCTTTATAAATTTGAAAACTAAAGAAATATCAATGACTGAAAATATCAGAGATTTTCATAAATGTGGTCTGAAATTTAAAATTGAAATAAGTATTTTTTCATTACTATGCTGGGAATTCAAAATTGAATCTTTATGACACATCTTCCAATATTATTTTTTTCGCTGTAATTTTATTTTTGAAAGGAATTATTTTTACTAATTATTTATACTCATTCTT
>JAPDSC010155111.1:0-10802 GCA_026290005.1 Latrodectus geometricus
ATTAAACTCTCCATTTCTGAAGTCCTCGTGTGCAAACTGGATTCAATATAAATGATATTAAATATCAAAAATTATAATTAATGTTTATATTAATAGTATTTTCTTCAAAACTTATTTTGTAGCTTTAAAAAGTCAAATATGCTATGTATATATAAGCATAGAGCTCTAAAAATGTCTGCCATAACCTATCTACCTGTGTATAGATATTTCGATGTTTAATTTAGGATTCATTATCCAATAATTTTGAAGAACACCATAAATAAGCAAATTTAATTTCTAAGTATACAGTATTTTAGTACTTATAATGATCATTTAAACATTTCATTTTGTTCTTTATTTGTAACGTAATGACTGAAAAACAATTTAATGAATAAAATAAATTTATGAATTTTAATATGCATAAAATGCATTCATATTAACATTTTGCGAATACTTATTTGTGGAAAACTTAATGCTTAAATGTAAGGAACGTTTATGATTTAAATTTTACAATATTATCTATTTTAATTTACATATCATTATATTATCGATTTATTTACATATTTTTAATCAGCAACAATATTTAAATAAATGATCTATTTTTAAATCTGCATCAAAAATAAATTATTAATTACCTTATCCATTGTTAAAGAATTGATAAAAATTTGAGATTCTTAAAGTTTAAAAATTATCTATTTTTTTCATACATTTTATTTATTTTTAAGAGGTTAATGAAAGAGACTAAAAAGAAATAAGAAATTAAATAAAATTAGGATATTTTAAACACTGGAATTAAGTTTATAACCACACGTTTAGTTAAGTTTATAACGCTTTAATATTAATGCATCAATAGATGCATTAATATTAAGGCGTTTTCAATTCTGAGAATTAAAATATAAATAATATTTGAAATGTTTTCTTAATATTATTAGAAACTTTTAATTTCCACTTAATTTTTAGTTAAACATTATGAAACTTTACAATTGTTTCAAAGCTTGAGAGAATACTAAATATAACAGAACTTTAAATGTTTTAACTTTTGTATAAATAATTTTCCCTGTGAAAAATATTGCATATTAAGTTGAACAAAAGCAATGCGTTCGTTTCATTTCTTTATGTGATTATCAAGCTCACGGTCTACCGATTTAAAAAAATGAAATTTGTGCTCGCTCCCCTTACTCCGGGTTTCGGGCGATTAACCCTCTCATCGAGTGGAGGATATTCAGGAGCGCAAAATGATCCCAACTTCAGCCTAATTACCGCTGAATAATGAAATGATGTCACATTTTTTTGCTCTTTTATTGTTTCCCACCTTGAATTTCGGGTTACTGTCTTTTAGCAAATAGCGTGATACGCCTTGCAAAGGGCGTGCTGGAAAAATTGGCGATATTTGTCGGTGCCAATTCAATGCAATTATTCTATTTTGATACAATTAACCTTATTACTTGATATCCTTGTCAGATAATTTATTTTGTCAAAAGTAAATTAAATTTATTGCAACGAGTTAATAAATCTAATTACATATGTGTATCAAAGTATTTGTTTCTTCAAGTTTACGAGCATTAAATTATCTTAAGAAAATCGATTTTTTACTTGTTATAAAATTCGAGTTTTGTTATCTATGGAACTTCTGACAAAAAACAAAGTAGATGATTGTTACACATACAATAACATTAAATACCGATTTATATACATAATTTTTATTCAGACATTCGAATCTAAATCTATGTTCTTAAGCAATGACTTTAAAAAAAGAGTTGATTTCAAAATGTTGAGATTTTTGAGCAGTCTGTTATAAATGATAAAAAAAATTAAGTGATTGTTATGCCTCTTTAAATAAACATTAGTTTGGAAAGTTTTAAATTAATTATTTTATTTATAACAACTTTACTCAATTAAAAAAAATAAACATTGTATATCAGGGCTTAACTGTTTGAGTGCTAAAGAGTTTTCTTATATATATGCTAAAAGTGCGGAATGAAATGCGTAGTAATTTTTTTGGAGAATAATAGAAATGGTTATAATTAACACTAATTATTGAATAAATAAAAAATGAATAAAAACTGTGATTGATATGAATTCAACTGCTCTCAATAGATGCGAAAATTATACTAACCAACAGCAGCGTTTCCGCATCTTCGGTACAACAAGAGATCTTTGATACAAAACAAGGAACATTTTTGGCGCATAACAAGCGAAGCGCGATAGCGCTTTACCGCACTCAAACGGTTAATCTAGATATGCATAACATTATCAAAATAAGTTTCGAACTTTTTAATTATGGGTTATAAAAAAGAAAAAAGTGTAAGAAGTGACAGTTAATAACTAAGATTACAGTTTAGTGAATAAAATTAAAAAATAATTTCATTCATTAAAACTCTAATAATGTATTTGAAATCTTTATTTTACTCGAATCTACTCGCAAGACGAGTCATTTTAAAAGGCGATTCCAAAAATATAACAGCTTACGCAATATATAAAATTCAACACAAATATTCTAAAATTTTGGGAGATAGATGAATTTGAAATGAGAATTTTTAGACACACTAAAATTACTTTTATTATAAATTGCAATGTCTTTATTTAATAATGAAACTGTATACATTAACAATAATTTAATTAAAAAAATATCAATATTTTTTTATTCTTTCTTCTAAGTTTTTAGCTGACTTTTATGTGGTATTTCTTAGAGATAATAACTATTTTTATAGAAATGATGTTTTCCAATAAAAATTAAATGTTTAAAATACAATTTATCTTTTCAGAGATGATTCATGGCGAATATTATATATCTCAATTTTTTCAAAAAGTTATAATTTCATTTAACAAGAAGTGTAGTCGAATTAATATTTTAATCCCATTTTTTAATTAATTTATCATCTATGATATTCAGACAAAGTTAAAGCGATATATTTCTATTATTTGAATTTCAGAGTCATATTTTACAGGAAAACGCATATAATATTTTTTATTACAAACTGTTTAGGTTTTAATTTAGAAGAAATATTTCCTTTAGAAAGAATAAGAAATATTTCTTCTACATTAAAACCTAAAAGTTTTGTCACCTTTCGCTTTTATAAATTATGAGCTTCATACACATAAAGAGAAGAGAAACGTAAGAGAAAAAAATCAAAGATTTTTTAGGAATTGATAATTGTTTTCTCTCTTTTTCAAAAATATAAAATATCAAATTTTCCTTACTCTAAAGATGTTAGTTTAAATTTTTCAGTTCAAATAAGTTTTTTTTTCGTATCTACAGCTCGAGTCATTAATAAATCTTCTTTTCAAGATTTTAGAATTAAAAATCAATCTTAAATTTTTAAATAATTTTTCCTCATACTCATAAATTTCATTAAATTTTAACATTTATATCCTTTGATTCATTCAGATGATTATTGGAAGACTCTATGTTTATATAAGGAGTCCTTTATTAATGCAACGTAAAATTATCATTGGCAAGCAATGAAAAAGTTTTTATTATTCATTAACATAATTTCAAAAACAAATAATTCACTTTTTGAATTTTATTACTAATACCTATTTTTTTTTAACATAATTAACAGAAAGTTATTCAAAAAAAGTTTACATTTTATTAATTTTAAATATGATAAAATACATTTTTATTTAAGAAGATACTTGTGCGTGCATGTGTGGATGAGTTTTACGAAGAAAGTCACAGAAATATGTAAAATGATGCGTGTATAAACACAAGCTTATTTCTATTATTCTCACATATTTACTTCTCTGAACTATTTAAACTGTCAAAATGAGTAAAATTTTTTGAAATCATTTTTAAATGAGATAAAGCAATACATTTAATTCAAACTGAATTTATATTAAAATTTCGCACTATTTAAAAACTCTTTTTGATATTTCTTCCGAAAATAAAATTAACGAGTAACTAGTAACATTTTTGCTTCATTTTTTCTTGATATTTTAATTATTAGTAAAGATTACTTTTTAAGTAAAAAAGAATACATATTATATACTAATCAAATATTTTCCTCCGTTTTTATACAATATTTAAAAATAAATACATGACTAATTAAAAAGGGGTTATGTTTTTCTTATCTTATATTAGTATTTAAGCATTGAGTAATTTATTAACTCACAGGTATGCTTGGAAATGAAGTTTGAAACAATATTTTACTATTAATTTAGGAATTTGAATGAAATGTTTGATATTAAATTGAACGAAACATTGAATTTGTTAAAATTATTTCTTCCCGCACTTTTATTTAAATTTATGAAAGACATTTGGTAGTTGTTTCATAGACTACAGCCGACAGTCAAGAAATGTAAATGTAAGGTTTAGTTATTAAATATGTTCTCGCTTTTCAAAATAAATTATTTTTTGAATAAAATTTATATTTAAAGTTTATAACATGTAAAGCTTAAAATTTTATAATTATACATGTAAACATTAAGTAGTATAATTCTGTATTGGAAGATGCCTTCAAGTAACTTAGTAATTTTCAAAGAAATAAACTGTTTGCTTTTATAAAATATCTAAATAAAGCACTGCCCCAAAAATATTTGTTATGTAAAATGATAAACTTTTGACTATGCTGTATTTATCCTGGTTTGTAAATACTTTTAACATACTTTATCACAATTATAGCCCTCAGGAAAAAAAAATAATTCTAAGTAAGAATTCTCGATATTCTTCTCTTGGGAAAACTAATAACATTTTTGATGATATTATAGTTAAAAGAGCTAAAGGAGTCTTCTTCGATAATTTTTAAAACTTTATCAGTGAATAAACTGCACATGAATTTCCAAAAGGATTCAAAAATGAGCATTCAGACAGTGTTCTATTCTCTACAAGATATTTCATGTGCAGTGTAATACAATGCTTCAAAAACTTATTTTTTCTCCGAAACAATAAAATTTTATTAATATATTTTAGAAATACATATGCTATATAGTATTCAGATCAATTATTTTTATCTCTCGTTAATTGAAAATAATTAGATACCAAATTAAGAAATCAATATAGCCGTTGAATTGAATAAGCTGTATTTTCAATGCTTTAAATATAAAAAGAAATTGCAAAAGGATAAATTACTTATTTAAGAGGGATAAAAGAGCGATAATGTCGCCAAAATGTAAACACATAGCATAGAGACAGGAATCCCCAAGATACCAACGGTTTGACGACGATGAGATATTGGGAACGAAAGAGTTGGATCGCTCCGGTGAGTTTTCAAGTTCAACACGTGTTCCAAGCAGAGGAAGGAAAGGATACAGGCAACCGCGTGAATAACCCTTTCCCTCTGATTGGATGAATCATTAATCACGTGATTTAAGCCCTCTTCATTCCGGGAGTCGCAAAAAGAATATTGGTATGAAGTACATAAATATAAAATGAAGTTACTAATTTTTAAATGACGCATACTTGCTGCGGTGCAGGACCTCTAAAATAGCCTTGACAGTTTTAATTCCGGCGCAGCTAGAAGAATGCGCAACAAATTCCAAATGCAAATATCGATACAGTGTTTCCTTTGTTTTCGAAATTATAAATCTTTCTGATATTAATAAATTAATTGGAAATATTTAGTTTATGGACATAACAAAGATACAGAAAACTAGATATTTTATAACTTTTGTAAAAGTACCTCACAATATTTGCACTTGAAAAACTATTCAATATTATTACTTTTAAATAATACAGTTAGAAGAATTTTATTGAAAATATTTTTAAAGCTTTATTGAAAAAGGTAATATTTTTATATATATCTTCTACAATCTAATATTGAAATTTGTAATGATAGATTTTGTTAATAAATTTCCAAATTTAAAATAAAAAATAATTGTAAATAAATTTCTTTTCAAATAAGGATAAAAATTGTAATCGACATATGAAAGCTAGAAAACATTTTTACTAGTAGAAGTTTTATTTTAAGCCATGTAACAAAAAGTCGTATTTTAACCGTATGTGATATTATATTCATAATTATTGTATATAAATTACATATGCTTACTATGTAATGCAACGTAATCATCAGAGATATTTCATTTAGATCACTTTGTTTAAATGTAGTAATAATGCTATGAAACAATATATAAACAATATATATATATATATATATATATACAAACTATTCATATTAAATTAATTTTGGTAAAATTTCAATTTTATTTCAGCAAATGATAAGAAAATAACAGTTTCAAATATTCTAACAAACAGATTTCATTAATACCGTTTTTCAGCATTTTGGGAAATTAATTTACTCCATTTTTTATTTTCTACTTAAATGTGAAACACTCTTTCTTTATATTACACAATATTTAACGTTTAATAATACGTAATATTTGAATTTAAACTTGTGAAATAAAATAAATTCCTTAAAAAATGATAAATTTGAATTCCAATGTCTCTCCTCATTAATAATTTAATTATTAAAAAAAATTTTTAACTGAAAATTTTGAGAAAATGTTTTCTGGTCAAAACTCATCATAAGCACTTATTAGACTATAATTGTACATATTTTTTGTATGCTAGCACTACAGCCTATTACTGGGGAAGTCTGTTTCGCAAATTCTTCCTCATTTAACTCGATCTCGTACAATAGCCCTCCAATGATTCTCTGATTGTTCTTATGTAACCCTTCTACCTCCTGCAACCATCTGGTTTTAGGGTTCTTTATTTTCATTATTTTATCTCAAAAATCAAAAAGTTGACATTTTTATGGGGAGCTTATCAATACAGTTAAATATTTGCCTCAAACAACTAATGCGAAGTGTTTTTGATTTGGATTCAAGTTTTTACCAAACATTTTTATATATTTCATCATTAAGGTGATTTTTTAAATGCTATTTTGCATAATTGGTCCAGAAACCTTCCTTAAAATTTTTCTTTCCTAGATCAATGAACATATTCTGCCATGTTCAGAACCCAGCATGCCGTATAGGACGATATGCTTTATCAATGTCATATATAGATTTATTTTTGGTTTAGTACTATTGAATTTGAATTTCAGCTGCTTATTAAGGCCATAGAATCATCTATTAGCCATGGCTAGTCTGCTCCTTAATTTCACTTTTTCGGTCAATGTAGCCTGAGATCTTTGTATTCGGTTATTTAAATTGCTTTATATATACACTCTCAAATGTGAAGTTTTTGATCTGCAGAGAAGCTATGTCTTTTTTTATTGGTTGCAATATTATAATTTTGTCTTATTTAATAAATAGGTGTAATTTTCCAACTGTATTCTCAAGTAAAATGAAAGCCTTAACGACAGCTTGTTCAATGATATCAATTTTATCGGCAAAAGTAAGTATAGTTGGGTTGATTTTTACAGGATGGTTCGACTGTTATTTACCTTGGAATCCCATCTGGCTTTTTCTAGAGCCAAGTTAGACAAAAGGCATGAGAGGGAGCCTCCTTGTTCCAAACCCTTTTTCTGTATAAAAAAGGTTCAGAGAAACTTGATATAATTTTGATCCTGCATTTTACATTCTTCAGAACCATCCCAGTAAGACATCAATTTTGTCGGTCTATTGAATTCCCTCATAGCTCCGAGTAATTTTTGTTTGCTAATGTATGCAACCTTAAAATCGATGGAAAGATGGTATCAATGTCATTATTTTGTTTCTTCCAGAATTTATCTAATTAAGGCGATCATCATCAGTTATCTTTCCTTTTTGGAAACTATATTTGTAGTAGCCAATATCACCAGAGATGCATAAAAGCAAACGTTTATATAGAATGACGGATAATTTTAGGAGATTTTATATGCTATATACAATTAGATGATTCTACCTTGAAATTACAATATTCCAGCTCATCTTATTTTTCATAAATGGGACAGATAGACCCATTTTTTCCATTCAGTAGGTATTTGTTCCTGTGTTTAAAAGCAATAAATAAGATTATGAATTGCGTTAGTTAATTTGATTTCATTAACTTTTATGGGTTCAGCTTTGATACCTCTTAATCCAGCAGATTTATTGTGATTCTGGTTTTTGATATCCTGCTTAATATCATGAAGAGTTGGTGAATTGTACTTCAGATCCTCCTTTACTACTTAAGATAGACGGCTAGTTCTAGAATTGACGTCCGTTTTTATATTGTTTACTAGTTGGTAAAACATTTTAGTTTCTTTTTCTGTTTTAAGACTTTCGACATTTAGGTATAATCGTTTTATTCCTGCGTGTCCTTCCCTTATTAATTCTTTACATCTATCCTTTGCTTTTCTAGAGTAATCCTTTTGTATAATCAGTTTATATGTCTCATTAGCCCTTTCCGTTATCAGATGTCATTCTTCATCAAAAAATTTACTTCCTTTCTTAGTTTGACACTCTAATATTATTATTTCAGAAGTTTCTTTAATGATTTGTTTTAAATTATGCTAAGTATTTCTATAGGCAGAGTTTTCTTATTAGATGTGATTTTTTTCATGCACTTCTTTTTTATACTTTTCACATACTTCAGCTCTTCAGTTGATAATTATATATTAAATAGTATAAAAATTAGTTCAAAGAAAGTTGAGATGAAGAAATATAATGATTTACAGAATCATTGGGAAAATACTTTCGTTTATTTCTAGGAATGTGAGAAAAATATTTTTTGTTTTAATTAACTTTAATTTAAAAAGGTAATACGACAAAACTTTAAGCACAAAAAGGCGTGGATAAAATGCAATATAGCTTTTTCTGTTACAATATATTTAGTTAGAAACTAAAAATAAAAATTAGATATTTAGAAAATTATTTTATCCATAAAGTTTATCGAATGAATTTTTCTTTACGTTTGAGAAATCTTAACTGCAGAAATGTATGTAGTCGATAAAATCAATGATCAATAAAAACTTGACATATCACAGGAATTCATGTAATTGTGGTAAAATCGTTTCCAAATACATGGCTATAATTAAATAATAAATTTTTCCTTTAATTCGGTTATTATGGTGGAAAATTTAGAACTATATAAACATGTAGAATGACTAGATTTTGATCAGTGTAGATTTTAAAAAGTATATAAAAATTAATGTTACTGTAGTTACTTTTTCTCTCATGTAGAAAAATAGATTAATAAATTCCAATTAATTTTTTAGCATTTTGATGCACCCATTATTCGTGAAGTAATTCACAAAATCCATTAGAAATTTTTGATAATTTGAAATGGTTTTTAAGCTATTTGAGGAAATTTAGAAAAAGCTATGAATATAATAGTGATTATACCCAATTCTTTCTATTTTATCATACTCAGTTTGATAAATACAATGTACAAGGACTAAATAAAAAATATTTCATCACTTGCATTTAATTTTAGAGTTAAAAGACCATTTTGATGATAATTCTCCAGTAATTATAAAACATTATTTTTTTACAGAATGTACATGTGTTATATTTATTTTTATTTCCGAAAAAGAATTTAATATAAAAACGCTAATTTTCTTTTCGTTCTTAAATGCTTTTTAATACGTTTCGTTTCTATTTCTTTAACTTAGCTAATTACCTTCAATAAAAATATATTTTTATATACTTATAAGATAAAACAGAAATTCTAAAAAACTTTATAAAAAGAAAACAAAATGACGAATTATAGATTTTGGTAATTTTATTACTTTTAATCCAGGCGATAATTTTAATATTTATTGCTACTTTGTATTTATAATCCATGAGATAGCAGATTATTTGTAAAAAAATAAACTAAGCCATCTATTGTTTGTATTTAACAATAGATGGTTTAGTTTATTTTTTTATGAATATTCTGCTATCTCATGGATTATAATGTAATCTTTTCAAAAAAAAAAAAAAAAAAAATTATTTTATAATGAACATTTATTTCAACATCAATGTCATTTTAGAATTCTTTAAAAAAAAGTTGCTCTTTAGTTTATAAGAAATTTAAAAGAAGTAAATATTTAAGATCCAATGACACTACATTTTTATATCTTCAAGAATGTTTCACATAATTTATTTTTAGCAATTTTGATTTGAAAATATTGAAAGGCTGATAAAAGAAATAAAATGCGTTAATTCCATAATATAAGAAGATTATAAGCAGAATAATTAACTGACAAAATTTTTTTACGCTGTGATAGGATTTCTTTCACTTTTATTCAAGACAAAGGAATATTTAATTTATTTCTATACTTATTGAAAAAAATTGAAACTAGGATTAAAATGATACAAGCATATGTGACAGACTTTAGAATTTTTAATTGTGCTTTATATCAAAATTGTCTTCAATGTTAATAAAATTTCTAAAAAAAAAAAAAAATCACGATTTTGATTTTTGTGACCTTTTTGAAATGTAAAATATTAGTTTGGGGAAAAAGTAATCCATTATTTTTTCAGTAGACGTCTGTAGTGAGCGATATCTCGTGAGGTATATATCAAACAATTTCAGATTTATGCTCGTTGGAAAGGTGACATTTGACACAAAAATATCCTCTTGTAGTTTTTTGTTTGATTAATTCAGTTACGAGTACAAGGTTTTAAAAATGGAAGACAGCAAACAGAAAATTCGATACATTTTCGTTTTTCTCTTGTAACGGCGAAAAAGATTGCCAGGTGGCTAAACTTGTGAAAGGTGTTTATCGTCCTATATAACAGTGCTCCGCAACCGGTGTGCCACGGCACACCGGTGTGCCGCCGCTTGAAATTATACAACATATTTATTTTAATGCAATGTACTCTAATACAAATTTACAATTTATAAAAACGAATTGTATATACTTACTATATTTCAATGCAAAACCATAAATAAAATAACAATTGTTTAGCACTTGCTATAATGTATTCACACAATAGAAGAAATGGATATCAATAGAAGTAAATAGAAGATGGACTCTGTAGATTAAATTTGCGAA
>JAPDSC010155113.1:0-11781 GCA_026290005.1 Latrodectus geometricus
AAGATAATTAAAAACTTTGTTTTAAACTTTTATGAACATTAAAACTTAATTAAAATATTTACAAATCAGGAAAGCGTAGGTCAACATAGTGCTCTAACATTTCACTCCACATTTCTAACATATAGCGGAAAAGAACTCCCAAAATCTATTGAAAATTTAACTAACCCTCATTCTTCTAAGAAAGTGTTGCTGGATTTCATGAATTTATTTCGAAATCAAAATTTTATTTGAGAAAGAAAGTTATATTCAAAATAAAACACATGTACTAGATAGGCACAACATTAAATATTTCCGCTTATTCAATATTTAGATGCCATCTTTCATGAAGGTTTTCCTAATACATATTTACGTTTTAATTGTGTCTTAGTAACGTGTCACAAGAGAGTAAATTTTCAAGCCCACATCTGGTGTATGTGCATGCAGAAAGTAAAAGCGCAGTTATCTCCTATTTCATTTCTTGTCCTAGCATCAAAATTCCTTACGCAAGATTAAATCGAGTATTGAACTAGCTACATTTCGAACGTCAGATTAGCGTGGACTCAGAGTTATGTCATTGTATCATGTCTCTGCTTAAGTTTGTTAATTTTTTTCTTTTCCAGTTCTTATGAATCAGTTATTGTAATTTTTTTGTCAGTGTCTATTATAAAAACAATTTTTTATCTTTTTTTCCCTTCGTTATTGTAACAATTCTATTAATCTTTAAAATATTTTAAAGCCTAAGCGAAAATAGCAGTTTTCAATACTAAATGAATATTTAACTCATTGAATTTTGGGAAAAACACCTAGTACGTGAAAGCGGGATCAATTTTCATAGATGATGATCCGTACTGACGTGTCTCAAGGCACATTTTCTTACTTCTAACAAATGATTTTGTACCATTTTAAAATCTTTAATCGGTTATTTAAATCAGAAGTCTTTTTAAAATCTCAGATAATATTTATTAGTAAACTGTAATGGGATATAAAAGGTCAAATTATAAGTTAATAACGGAAACTCAAATCTCTCTCGAACAAAATATATTTCCAATAGGGAATTTTTAGTGAAGATTTAGTGACAACCTCTATTGGCAACATTTCGAGACATTTTAGTATAGTTGGAAGTTTTACAGTGATTTGATTTAATAAGGTTACCACTTTTATTAAAAAGTAGAATTATAAATTTGAATATTATGTAGCGACGGAATATTTCAAGAGCGTACTGCAAATACAGATTTATGTTTACAACGTAACAAAAAAGGTAAATTAGTCGATTAAAATATTTTATATTCATGAAAATACTAAATTTTTATACTTTTTGATATAAATACGAATATGAAAGTTTAATTATTTATTATATCCATTCTTGTTTTCTTAGACCACAGGAATTTATTTCTTCTTTCCCAAGCATATCAAAAACTTTGAAAATAAAGAGCTAAAAATTAAAAGAGTTAATTTTATATACATTTAACTTATTTATTTTCACAGGGCTTAAATTAAGAAAAAAATCAAAAATTTCTTATTTAATTTAATGAATATTAAATTTAATTTGTTACAAATTTTAGTAAGCTTTATAATAAACATTATTTTTTGTGTTCATGAGTCATAGAAAAATGTATATTTTTTACCATGATACAAATTTAATAATGTTTTAATGTACCACAAGATAATTATTGACTTTTCATTATTTTAATGTGCTTGTTATTTCTAATAGTATGCTTAATTATACAAATGAGTATCTCTCAAAAATTAGTCAAACAATATCAATTTAAGATCTTTAAGGTATTAGGCTAAACTAAAAATTTAAGTGCTCTACAATATTAAAATTTTTTAAACGGTAAACACAGTAAATCTATTGAATATATCATTATAATATTATATTTATGAGTTAACTTACGAACATAAATTTAAATTTAAATTGTAGTAAAACAAGCTAAGGAAAGTGATTCCTTTTCTACATCACCCAAGAGGCAGGAATCCAGATGCGTTTTTTTTTTATAGTGGTTTTGACAAAGAGCCCTACGTCCACTTTTACACATCAAAATTGTTTTTATTTTATGTAACGGCAATAGATGTAATTAAAATGCCAAGACGAAACAACAGTTCTAAACAGTACTGAGTACAGTGCCGATGAAATACTCTCAAGAAAATTTATACACGTCTTTCTGAAGTTTCTGAGTAATCGTTATTCATTTAGATGTTTTTTTTTTTATGACGAATGTTAATAATATTTAGTCGTTATTTCTGTGGATCATTCTGAACGTTTTATGATGATGAACAATAATGGTTGTTCCCTCTGCTCAAATAGACATGAACATAGTAAATACATTTGATTCCCTTTTGTTTGTAAGTGGGAGTATAAGCATGTTACATGATATTTTTAAATGTGCAAACAATGCTGTTCGATACTTTTAAATAATGTTGCTTTCTGGAGTATTTCTTTTCAAGTTCTGCAACACAATATTCAATCGGCAATAATCATTGTCTCATTATCCTCGAAAATCCAGTGTCACAAGTTAAAACATCATATTTAGAATGCATGCTAATTAAATTGCATTCTTAAAGTTAGTTTCTGAAGTTGCTAACATCGGTAAATATTTTAAAATTATGCTGTTAATATGCTATCAGATTCTCAGGAATTTGGAGAAATATTTAATAACATAATGGTTTCACTATTTCCATGCACTTAGTTTCTTTAAAAAGTCTTGGAAAAAGTACTTTAATTCCGTTTATTTTTCTTTGTTCGAAAGTGTACAATGCTATCGTTTGGCTGCAGTTCTGTTTTCCTACAAAATCTGTAGCATATAACCAGAAACAAAATTTTAATACGTCCTTTTAAAATATTGTATTAAAATGGCTGTATTCCGGAATTGAATTCAAATAAAGCCAATATTTTTACCATATTTTTTTCTATACTATTCTGAATAAAAGGAAACTTTGTGTTTTTAATAAGGACTTCTTTTCTTTTCTTTGTTTTTTTTTTAA
The DNA here is from genome assembly GCA_026290005.1 of Latrodectus geometricus. Taxonomy (NCBI): domain Eukaryota; kingdom Metazoa; phylum Arthropoda; class Arachnida; order Araneae; family Theridiidae; genus Latrodectus; species Latrodectus geometricus. The sequence goes on from JAPDSC010155113.1 coordinate 2,962, forward strand.
TTGAAAATGCAAGGAATCATAGATAAAGCAAACCGCAAAAGTTTTCGTACACCGAAACATTTTCGTAAAATTTCATTTGAATAAAATTAACACCTGGAACTATTTTTTTATTTGATCATTTTAGTGTTGTTTAAAAGACTGTTTGATTTTATTCTTTGCGGTCTTTCTGAGTTACATTTTATATAATATTTAAAAATTACTCGTAGTCGCATCGAACAGCATTGGAAAATTGATAATTTTTCATTATGAAAGTGGAAAAACCATCCAGTGTATAGCTAAAGAAGTAAATTTACCGCATTCTAATGGTGCAGTATGGGATAAAATGCTTTAAAGAAAAAAATTGGATCGAAGATAAGGTAAGAAGTGGTCGCCCGGCAAAGTTAACTCAACGTGATCAGAGATTTGTAGTTAAAAAATTGATGAAAAATCTACTTTTGAGTGTTGTAAAGATTTCTACAGAGAATTTATTGAAAAATTTTTTACTTCTAATTCCTTTGAAACTGTTCGATGAGTACTTAGATCAGGTTGATTAGTTCGGTGCTATGGTCAAAGAATTTTTTTTTTGCTAGTGAAAAAAAAAAAATAGTTTAGGCCTTTTTTTTTGAAAATTCAATGATACATAAACCCGAAGCGTATTAGAATTATGTCTTATTCGTAGATGAAAACAAATTAAGCATTTTTGATTTCGATGGACGTATAATGGTATGGAGAAAGAAAAATAAAGAACTTAATCCCAAGACCTTGGTTGGAAAACTAAAGCATGGCGGTAGACATGTCCTTGTGAGAGGGTGTATGTGAACAAAAAGATTAGGTAATTTTGTATTTATTGAATGCATAATGAACCTGGCTCTTTATTTAAATATTTTAAAAAATAATTTGAAAAATTACCCCGCTTCAACTCTTTGGTTTACCATTAAATTTGTGTTATTTTTTATTTTTAATCGCGATGTTGCGTCAAAATTTGAGCTCACATGAATATCTTGCGGATAAATGAATATTACTTTGCTATGCGTGTAAATGAATACTTGCGAGTAAATTTGTATCATTATTTTTTATTTTAGTCTTATTGTTGCGTGCTGTTCTTAAAATTTCACATGAATATCTTGCATGTAAATGAATACAATGAAACAGGCACGTAGGGGATTACTTTGATTCCTGCATCGCTGAGTATATATGGTGAAAAAAGCTATCCGCGCCCGCTAATATTTTTAAAGATTTTATATGGTCCGATATCTATTTTTGTCTGCCAGCCAATTGTGATGATACAAAGGAAGAATAAAGGTAAAAATTTTATTCTTTATGCAAGCATATATTTCCTAAAATTTGTATTTTAAGTACTTAAATTTTGAGTAATAATTGAAACTATAGAATTATTCTATTTGTTTCAGATTTGTTTCGTTAATTTAATAGTAATAACAGAAACTGTTAAATTTGGGGACATGCTCGAAGCAGTAGTTTTGCTCTATGCTTAAATTAAAATGCCAATATCAATGTAAATGTTCGACGTAATGTAATAAATGAAAATGTGATTAATTATCCACTTATAGCAAATTATTAGATTATCATACTCGTGTGATTATTTTTATCTCACGTATTGTCTATATTAAAACCTTGACGAGACATCCGTAATTTTAGTATTTTCTGACCATGGGGAAAGAACATTTTTGGCTACGTTTCTTTGTATAAATATGTCACAACAACATACTAAACCTAGAAATAATATTTCAAATATTTTATTTAAAGATTAGAATAGTATAAAACGATAACACGTTAATAGTTTCAGAGCATAAGACAATACATTTATAAAAAAAAATTTTTTTAAGAAAATGTTTTTATAATAAATTAATCACCTTGGTCAGTTAAAAGTATACTTAATATAATAAATGTACTCTTCAAAGTATTTATATATTGGATTTTCGTTAAATTAATAAAAATTTTTTTACATGAAAATATTGCAAAATTTAAAGCAAAATTTCAATATGGCCAAAATGATTTTTCTAATTTTTGAAAATTTCAACTTTTTATAATAAAAATATTAACAGAAATTGAATTATTCATTCATTCTAAGTTAAATACAGCCTTTAAATTCAATATAGATTGATTAGTTATCCACTTATAGCATTTTGTTAGATGGTCATAATCGTGGGATTATTTAAATCTCACGTATTGTCTATATTAAAACCTGGAAGAGACATCTGTACTTTTAGTACATTCTGACCATGGGGAAAGTACATTTTTGGCTAAATTTCTTTGTTTAAATATGTCACAACAACATACTAAACATAGAAATAATATTTCAAATATTTTATTTAAAGTTTAGAATAGTATAAAACGATAACACGTTAATAGTTTCGGAGCATAAGACAATACAATTATAAAAAATATTTTTCTTAAAAAATGTTTTTATAATAAATTAAATACCTTGATTAGTTAAAGGTGTATTTCCTGTAGTAAATATACTCATTAAAATATTTAAATAGAGGATTTTTGTTAAATTAATAAGAGATTTTCTACATGAAAATTTTGCAAAATTCAATGTATAATGTGAATATGGAAAAAATTATTCTTCTAATTTTTCAAAAGTTCAACTTTTTATAATGAAAATATTAACAGAAATTGAATGATTCATTCATTTTAAGTTAAATGCAGCCTTTAAATTCAATATAGATTGATTAGTTATTCACTTATAGCATTATGTTAGAGTGTCATAATCGTGTGATTATTTAGATCTCACGTATTGTCTATATTAAAACCTGGAAGAGACACCTGAACTTTAAGTACATTCTGACCATGGGGAAAGTACATTTTTGGCTAAATTTCTTTGTATAGATATGTCACAACAACATACTAAACATAGAAATAATATTTTAAATATTTTATTTAAAGTTTAGAATAATATAAAACGATAACACGTTAATAGTTTCGGAGCATAAGACAACACATTTATAAAAAACATTTTTCTTAAAAAAATGTTTTTATATTAAATTAATCACCTTAATCAGTTAAAAGTGTATTTCATATAATAAATGGACCCATCAAAGTATTTATATATTGGATTTTTGTTAAATTAATAAAATTTTTTTACATGAAAATATTGCAAAATTCAAAGCAAAATTTGAATATGGCTAAAATGATTCTTCTAATTTTTCAAAATTTCAATTTTTTATAACGAAAATATTAACAGAAATTGAATAATTCATTCATTTTAAGTTAAATGCAGCCTTTAAATTCAATATAGATTGATTAGTTATCCACTTATAGCATTTTGTTAGAGTGTCATAATCGTGTAATTATTTAGATCTCACGTATTGTCTATATTAAAACCTGGAAGAGACATCTGTACTTTTAGTACATTCTGACTATGGGCAAAGTACATTTTTGGCTAAATTTCTTTGTATAAAGATGCAACAACAACATACTAAACATAGAAATGAGATTTCGAATATTTTATTTAAAGTTTAGAATAGTATAAAAACGATAACACGTTAATAGTTACGGAGCATAAGACAATACATTTATAAAAAATATTTTTCTTAAAAAATGTTTTTATAATAAGTTAATCACCTTGATCAGTTAAAAGTGTATTTAATATAATAAATGTACCCTTCAAAGTATTTATATATTGGATTTTCGTTAAATTAATAAAATTTTTTTACATGAAAATATTGAAAAATTCAAAGCAAAATTTGAATATGGCCAAAATGATTCTTCTAATTTTTCAAAATTTCAATTTTTTATAATGAAAATATTAAAAGAATTTGAATTATTCATTCGATTTAAGTTAAATGCAGCCTTTAAATTCAATATAGATTGATTAGTTATCCACTTATAGCATTTTGTTAGAGTGTCATAATCGTGTGATTATTTAGATCTCACGTATTGTCTATATTAAAACCTGGAAGAGACATCTGTACTTTTAGTACATTCTGACCATGGGGAAAGTACATTTTTGATTAAATTTCTTTGTATAAATATGTCACAACAACATACTAAATATATAAATGAGATTTCAAATATTTTATTTAAAGTTTAGAATAGTATAAAACGATAACACGTTAATAGTTTCGGACCATAAGACAACACATTTATAAAAAATATTTTTTCTAAAAAAATGTTTTTATAATAAATTAAATACTTTGATTAGTTAAAGGTGTATTTCATGTAGTAAGTAGACTCATTAAAGTATTTAAATATATGATTTTTGTTAAATTAATAACAGTTTTTCTACATGAAAATTTCGCAAAATTCAATGTAAAATGTGAATATTGAAAATATTATACTTCTAATTTTTCAAAATTTCAACTTTTTATAATGAAAATATTAACAGAAATTGAATAATTCATTCATGTTAAGTTAAATGCAGCCTTTCAATTCAATATAGATTCATTAGTTATCCCCTTATAGCATTTTGTTAGAGTGTCATAATCGTGTGATTATTTAGATCTCACGTATTGTCTATATTAAAACCTGGAAGAGACATCTGTGCTTTCAGTACATTCAGACCATGGGGAAAGTACATTTTTGGCTAAATTTCTTTGTATAAATATGTCAAAACAACATACTAAATATAGAAATGAGATTTCAAATATTTTATTTAAAGTTTAGAATAGTATAAAACGATAACACGTTAATAGTTTCAGGGAAAAAGACAATACATTTATAAAAAATATTTTTCTGTAAAAAATGTTTTTATAATAAATTAATCACCTTGATCAGTTAAAAGTGTATTTAATATAATAAATGTATCCTTCAAAGTATTCCAATATTGGATTTTCGTTAAATTAATAAAATTTTTTTACATGAAAACATTGCAAAATTCAAAGCAAAATTTGAATATGGCCAAATTGATTCGTGTAATTTTTCAAAATTTAAATTTTTTATAATGAAAATATTAACAGAAATTGAATAATTCATTCATTTTAAGGTAAATGCAGCCTTTAAATTCAATATAGATTGATTAGTTATCCACTTATAGCATTTTGTTAGAATGTCATAATCGTGTGATTATTTAGATCTCACGTATTGTCTATATTAAAACCTGGCAGAGACATCTGTACTTTTAGTACATTTTGTCCATGGGGAAAGTACATTTTTGGCTAAATTTCTTTGTATAAGTATGTCACAACAACATAGTAAAGATAGAAATGAGATTTCAAATATTTTATTCAAAGTTTAGAATAGTATAAAACGATAACACGTTAATAGTTTCGGAGCATAAGACAATACATTTATAAAAAATACTTTTCTTAAAAAATATTTTTATAATAAATTAAATACCTTGATTAGTTAAAGATGTATTTCATATAATAGATGGACCCATCAAAGTATTTATATAGTGGATTTTTGTTAAATTAATGAAAGTTTTTGTACATGAAAATTTTGCAAAATTCAATGTACAATGTGAACATGGAAAAAATTATTCTTGTTATTTTTCAAAATTTCAACTTTTTATAATGAAAATATTAACAGAAATTGAATTATTCATTCATTTTAAGTTAAATGCAGCTTTTAAATTCAATATAGATTGATTAGTTATCCACTTATAGCATTTTGTTAGAGTGTCATAATCGTGTGATAATTTAGATCTCACCTATTGTCTATATTAAAACCTGGAAGAGACTTCTGTAATTTTAGTACATTCTGACCATGGGGAAAGTACATTTTTGGCTACATTTCTTTGTATAAATATGTCATAACAACATACTTAATATAGAAATGAGATTTCAAATATTTTATTTAAAGTTTAGAATAGTATAAAACGATAACACGTTAATAGTTTCGGAGCATAAGACAATACATTTATGAAAAATATTTTTCTTAAAAAAATGTTTTTATAATAAATTAAATACCTTGATTAGTTAAAGGTGTATTTCATGTAGTAAATAGACTCATTAAAGTATTTAAATATTGGATTTTTCTTAAATTAATAACAGTTTTTCTACATGAAAATTTTGCAAAATTCAATTTATAATGTGAACATGGATAAAATTATTCTTCTAATTTTTAAAAATTTCAATTTTTTATAATGAAAATATTAACAGAAATTGAATTATTCATTCATTTTAAATTAAATGCAACCTTTAAATTCAATATAGATTGATTAGTTATCCACTTATAGCATTTTGTTAGAGTGTCATAATCGTGTGATTATTTAGATCTCACGTATTGTCTATATTAAAACCTGGAAGAGACATCTGTACTTTTAGTACATTCTGACCATGGGGAAAGTACAGTTTTGGCTACATTTCTTTGTATAGATATGTCATAACAACATACTAAATATAGAAATGAGATTTCAAATATTTTATTTAAAGTTCAGAATAGTATAAAACGATAACACGTTAATATATTCGGAGCGTAAGACAACACATTTATAAAAAATAGTTTTCTTAAAAAAATGTTTTTATAATAAATTAAATACCTTGATTAGTTAAAGGTGTATTTCAAGTAGTAAATAGACTCATTAAAGTATTTAAATATTGGATTTTTGTTAAATTAATAACAGTTTTTCTACATGAAAGTTTTGCAAAATTCAATGTATAATGTGAATATGGAAAAAATTATTCTTCTAATTTTTCTAAATTTCAACTTTTTATAATGAAAATATTAACAGAAATTGAATTATTCATTCATTTTAAGTTAAATGCAGCCTTTAAATTCAATATAGATTGATTAGTTATCCACTTACAGTATTTTGTTAGAGTGTCATAATCGTGTGATTATTTAGATCTCACGTATTGTCTATATCAAAACCTGGAAGAGACATCTGTACTTTTAGTACATTCTGTCCATGGGGAAAGTACATTTTTGGCTAAATTTCTTTGTATAAATATGTCACAACAACATAGTAAATATAGAAATGAGATTTCAAATATTTTATATAAATTTTAGAATAGTATAAAACGATAACACGTTAATAGTTTCGGAGCATAAGACAACATATTTATAAAAAACATTTTTCTTAAAAAATATTTTTATAATAAATTAAATACCTTGATTAGTTAAAGGTGTATTTCATATAATAGATGGACCCATCAAAGTATTTATATAGCGGATTTTTGTTAAATTAATGACAGTTTTTGTACATGAAAATTTTGCAAAATTCAATGTATAATGTGAACATGGAAAAATTTATTCTTGTTATTTTTCAAAATTTCAACTTTTTATAATGAAAATATTAACAGAAATTGAATTATTCATTCATTTTAAGTTAAATGCAGTCTTTAAATTCAATATAGATTGATTAGTTATCCACTTATAGCATTTTGTTAGAGTGTCATAATCGTGTGATTATTTAGATCTCACGTATTGTCTATATTAAAACCTGGAAGAGACTTCTGTAATTTTAGTACATTCTGACCATGGGGAAAGTACATTTTAGGCTACATTTCTTTGTATAAATATGTAATAACAACATACTTAATATAGAAATGAGATTTCAAATATTTTATTTAAAGTTTAGAATAGTATAAAACGATAACACGTTAATAGTTTCGAAGCATAAGACAATACATATATAAAAAATACTTTTCTTAAAAATATGTTTTTATAATAAATTAATCACCTTGATCAGTTAAAAGTGTATTTAATATAATAAATGTACCCTTCAAAGTATTTATTTATTGGATTTTCGTTAAATTAATAAAATTTTTTTACATGAAAACATTGCAAAATTCAAAGCAAAATTTGAATATGGACAAATTGATTCATGTAATTTTTAAAAATTTGAATTTTTTATAATGAAAATATTAACAGAAATTGAATTATTCATTCATTTTAAGTTAAATGCAGCCTTTAATTTCAATATAGAGTGATTCGTTATTCACTTATATCAATTTGTTATAGTATCATAATCGTGTGATTATTTAGATCTCACGTATTATGTATATTATAACCTGAAAAAGACATCTGTACTTTTAGTATTTTCTGACCATGGGGAAAAAACATTTTTTGCTAAATTTCTTTTTTTAAATATGTCACAACAACATACTAAACATAGAAATAATATTTCAAATATTTTATTTAAAGTTCAGAATAGTATAAAACGATAACACGTTCATATAATCGGAGCATAAGACAACACATTTATAAAAATTATTTTTCTTAAAAAAATGTTTTTGTAATAAATTAAATTCCATGACTAGTTAAAGGTGAATTTCATGTAGTAAATAGACTCATTAAAGTATTTAAATATTGGATTTTTGTTAAATTAATAACAGTTTTTGTACATGAAAATTTTGCAAAATTCAATGTATAGTGTAAATATAGAAAAAATTATTCTTCTAATTTTTCAAAATTTCAACTTTTTATAATGAAAATATTAACAGAAATTAAATTATTCTTTCATTTTAAGTTAAATGCAGACTTTAAATTCAATATAGATTGATTAGTTATCCACTTATAGCATTTTGTTAGAGTGTCATAATCGTGTGATTATTTAGATCTCACGTATTGTCTATATTAAAACCTGGAAGAGATATCTGTACTTTTCGACATTCTGACCATGGGGAAAGTACATATTTGGCTAAATTTCTTTGCATAAATATGTCACAACAGCATACTAAATATAGAAGTAGGTTTTCAAATATTTTATTTAAAGTTTAGAATAGTATAAAACGATAACACGTTAATAGTTTCGGAGTAAAAGACAATACTTTTATAAAAAATATTTTTCTTAAAAAAATGTTTTTATAATAAATTAAATACCTTGATTACTTAAAGTTGTATTTCATTTAGTAAATAGACTCATTAAAGTATTTAAATATTGGATTTTTGTTAAATTAATAACAGTTTTTGTACATGAAAATTTTGCAAAATTCA